>JACLAT010000075.1:150000-272817 GCA_018105865.1 Metaphire vulgaris
TTTGGCCGATTGTATTTGCCTCATCCTTTATAATTTCTACATCCTTTGCCACCACAGTGCTTGCTCCTCCAAGGCTTACGTCATCCAGATATCCGATCACTAATGGAGATTTCAGACGCATTAGCAGTTGCTGTAATGGCAAACAGAATAAAAGGGGGCCCAGTGGGTTAACTTGCTGTGCACCTCTTTGGGAAGTGATTGAGAATTCCCCAAATTTAGAATTGACGGCTTGCTATAGACCAGGTGGCAATAAGGGTAAATGTCCGGTATGTGTGAGCGTACGGCTGACAGCATAGCTGCACGGCTTAAGCTGTTGAAGGTGTTGCTAAAATCCAGTTTTACTAGCACTTCGTCATCGTGCATCTGTTCGATGAACCGCCTCGCTGAGTGCACAGCAGCTTCGCATCCTCCATCAATACCAACGCCGAGTTGCTTTGGCGCGAAGAAGTTGCAGAGTTGGCAAATGGCGTATGTGTTGGCAAATTTCGAAGCAAGCCGTCGCCAATAGTACCCGATGGCTATTGGCCGGAGACCTCCTGTCTTTTTCTGGAGTGCCATGAGAGTTCCTCCAAATAGTACTGGAGACACCGATTGTGGGCAGATGCCTTTCAAAAGGAGGTTGATGAAAGAAGTCAAGGATGAAAGCAACATACGCCAGTTTCTTTGCATTTTATGAGAGATAGAATGTGCTGCAGACAAATTATTATTATTATTATTATTATTATTATTATTATTATTATTAAACTGATAATTTCTTTTGCGTCATAATACCAAAATATCAGGAGCAAATGACACCTTACAGAGTCCAATAAAAATAAATAAAATAGCAGTCATCAAAAAAACTGAAAATGAATAGAAAACAATCTAAGGTAGAAGAAAATAAGATTTTCTGTGCAAATGAGTCTTTAGATTTTCTTAAAGGATGTCAGAAAACAGGATGATTTCATAATTCTCGGTAGATCGTTCCATGTCTTTGGCCCTCACACTGCAAACCTCACACTGCAAATGACCTGAAAACGAGTGATATTTTACAGTGAGGTATCTTCATAAGACTTTGAGCATCGGATCGCAAGAACAGTTGCAACCTTCGTAATGTTGTCGGCACGAAATACTCATGAAGATACCCTGGGACAATCTGGTTCATGGACTTGAATGCGAGAAGATAATGATAGTATTCAATTATCTCTCGAACTTTGAGCCAGTGATGCCGGTGAGATAGTGGGACGATGTGGTCCCTACGTCCAGCACCAAAGACAAGCTTTGCAGCTGCATTCTGCACCGACTGCAGGCGATTCAAGTCGTAGTCAGGAAGGCCACAGAGAAGACTATTACAGTAATCCACCTTGGGCATGCAAAACATGTCACCAGACTGGCAAATTAAGTTGTGGGAAGAAATTCCCGCACACTATGTCTCTGAGCCTTAACAATATTATGAAGCAAGATCCGACAGTTGCGGAGACGTGTGCCGAAACGATTGCTTTGAGCAAATACTATTCTAAGATTTCGTAAATGTGTTGATGAATGTATGTTTGCATCTTTGAAGTGAAGATCATGATGTAAAAAATTGTTCTGACTCTAAGGTAGCTGAACAACATTAAGTCTGCTTTTGACGGATTCCTTTTCAGTCGATTTTTCCTCAGTCAATCATCAAAACTATCGATGCAAGCCTCCATGGCTTCAGCCAAATCAAGACTGTGCTCTTTCAGGCGACTTGCATATAGCGACCGTCGCCCGCATAGAAGTGAGACTGTAGACAATGCTCTCCAATTATTATGAGCTAATCCGCAGTGTACAGTAAGAATAAGATCGGACCGAGAACTGATCCATGTGGTACGCAATGGAGGATCACCGTTGAGGTCGTTGTGAATCCCGTTAAGACAACTGACTGAGACCTTCCAGATAAATAGGACTTGATTCAATCAAGCACTTTTGATGTAATGACAAACGAAATCTTCAAAAGATGTAGCAGAATTTCATGGTTGGCGGTATCAAATTCGGATGACGTGTCAAGAAATGCAGAAGCACAAATGTCCATGGTTACTGCAAGGTCAGACAAAACTCTCAGCAGAGCGGTTCCGGTAGAGTAGCCCGATCTGTAGGCAGACTGGCTAGGAGGAAGAAGACTGTTACAATCCAGATAATATGTTAACTGCTTTAATGCCAATTTTTCCAAGATCTACGACAGGCAAGTTAAATTTGAAACTGGTATGTGATTCCTAAAAAAAGAAAATAAGAAAAAAAGAAAATAAGACGAAGACTAGATGCCTTCGAAATGTTCTCTCTCAGAACAATGCAAAGAATATCATGGACAGAAAAACAAACAAATGAAGAAGTCATGAAAAAAGCAAATACCAAACAAAAACTCTTTAACATCTGCCAAAGACGAAAACTGAGTTATTTTGGTCATATACAAAGAAACAACAAAGATAGCCTACAGCAAACAATACAACAAGGTATCATGCCAGGAAAAAGAAAAAGAGGTCGGCCGAACAGAAAATGGGTGGACGACATAGAAGAATGGACTGGAATGGCTATAACAACAGCAATCAAAGCATCAAAAGAAAGAACTACCTGGAAATGCCTGATTCATGACGTCACCTCATCTTCAACTAATGAAGGAAAGAGGAAATGATGATGATGATGATGATGATGTGATTCCTGGAGAGGAAGCATCGACGCCAATGTTCTTTAAACGCAGAGTTACAATGGAGTGCTTCCAAACTGAAAGAAGCATGGTAGAAGCAAAAATGTGTTGAAAAGATGAGTAAAGAATGGGGCTAGCTCAGATGTAACTTTCTTGAGCATCCATGTTGGCATAGTATCCAGGTTGCAATGTTTTTCGGCTGCTTCTAGTATACAGGGTGTCTCAGAAAAAACAGCAGAAAAAACTATGATTTCTTACAAATTCCTAAATAGTTTGCTATACAATTTAAAACACGTGTACATCACATATATCTCCACTTTTCTGTATATTTTCATCTCAAGGGTGCGCAGTGGAGCAGTGGTTAGCGCACTGGTCTGCCAATCTTGAGGTCCGTGGTTCAACTCCCGGTCGCGGCAGAAAGTTTTCGGTTGTTTCTGCCCCGAGCGCCCCCAGTTGACTCAGCTGCGAATGAGTACATCGGGTGTTAACTCAGTGGAAGGAAAGGCGGCGAGGGAAAGGCTGGCAACCGCCCTCATTCAGCCGTTGCCATGTAAAACTGAAGGCGCTAACCCTTCGGTTCTCCTACGGGCGATGAGCCTTTGGATGTACCTTTACCTTTGCATGCAATTTGGTCATATTGTGAAATATCAAAGTCAAACTTCGATTTTTACTACTCAGCCGCAGCTTGACAGGTCTAAAAATATTTCTTCACAAAAATTTGGTTTCAAGTCAATGTTGGTAGTAGTAGTAGTAGTAGTAGTAGTAGTAATAGTAGTAGTAGTAGTAGTAGTAGTAGTAGTAGTAGTAGTAGTAGTAGTAGTAGTTGACTAGTAGTAGTGGTAGTAGTGGTAGTAGTAGTTGAGTAGTAGTAGTAGTAGTAGTAGTAGTAGTAGTAAGTAGTAGTAGTAGTAGTAGTAGTAGTAGTAGTAGTAGTAGTAAGTTAAAATCGAGCACAATTTTTTAAAATGTTTTTAATTCACAAAATTTGACACAACAAGAAAAGTTTTCGATTGGTTGCAGATCCACGTTCATTGACCCGTTTACAAATATCTTTCACCGAATAAAGGTTCTAACCTTTTACAGGATATTTTGCAATAATTGTTCGATATCCAAAGCCAAGCTTCCGCAATGTCTGGATTCGCATCTTATCTTCATTTGATATTTTACCCATTTTTAAAGTTTAAATCGAACTTTTCTTGTTATGTCGAACTCTGTGAATTAACTTTTTAAAATTTGCGTTCGGTATAAACTTTAATTAATACTATTACAACAACAACAATAACAACAACAACTACTACTACTACAACTACTACTACTACTACTACTACTACTACTACTACTACTACTACTACCAACATTGACATGAAACCAAATTTATGTGAAGCTAGATATTTAGGCCTCTCAAGCTGCAACTGAGTAGGAAAAAAATCGAAGTTTGACTTTGATATCTCACAAAATGGCCAGATTACATGAAAATGAGATGAAACTGTGGAGAATTTGCATTTATTGGCACATGCGGCTACGCCAATCCACGGGCATCGTGGCAGCCCGCTACCGCAACTTTACCCCAGACGCTGTCTTGACCATGGAACCTTTCAAAAGCCGTATTTTTGAACAAATAATTGCCATCCTTTAATAATCCCACCGAAGTACGATCTTAAATAAATTAGCGCACGAGCGAAATGTACAATTAGGCCGCTAGATAGTACATTTCAAAAGTTATAGCTGATTTTTGTTAACGCTGGTTATGCGCCTATGTGCTGCCCATAGCCGTTTCAAAACTCCTTTATTGTGCGCTAATTGCATTCTTCGGCATCAAACCACTCTTGTAAACCGATGCTCTGATGTCTAATCTTTAATTGTATACGCAAATTAGATGGTCGATTCAATTAGTTAAGCGGTTTTAATCCTATTTGTGCCTGAGCTGTTAGCGTGGTTTTTCTAAGATCCGGCACCGACCTCTCCAGATCTCTTCTTCTAGGTCGTTTTGAGGCACAGTTGAACCATCAGTCGAAAGCGTTGGACTTTCTGACTCAGAATTTGTTATAATCAAGACTTATTTCGCTGTAGTTATTAAGATATTTGTGATCAAATTGTCTATGGACGTTTAACATTACGACCAATCAGAACGCTCCATTTCTCGGTCACGTGACACAATCCTTTAGACCTCGGTTTCCATTGGACAAGGTCCCGTACCTCAGATCGCTGTTGCCTTGTCATTCGTCGAAGCCTCCCCTTCTACCTTCGCTCCATTTCGAAGGCTAATAACACTGGTTAACATCAACTTTATTGTCTAAGTTTTCTCAACCGATTTAAGACAATTTCGATGTCCTAAACATTTTGTAAACCTGTGTAATAATTGTCGCTAAGTTGATTTGTGCTAATGTGAGATATGGTAAGCAACATTGAAGATGTATTATTGTAGCTTATATGATAACGTGTGAAGTAGCATCGAAGTAGCATTGTTGCACTGTTGTTTCACATTTAGGACTTATATTGAGGAAGCATTCTTATTTGCTTAGAGATGTTAAGGAGAACTTATGTGTTGTTAATTGCGTGTTAAAGTTAAAGAATAAAGATATATTTGCAGGTTTATTGTTGTCTTCTCACAGGCTATCCCTGCCAAACCGGGCGGGAACCTAGATGTTAAATTGCGAAGTCTCTCTCTCAATTTTAGGGGCTGTCCATTAATTACGTCAACAATTTAGGGGAGGGGGTTTGCAAAAGTTTGACAGTTGTTGACAGGGGAGGGGGTCAAGAGAAGTTGACGTCAACCATTTCACTTTTTTCAAATAATCAAAAAACAGGAAATTTCATAGAATACTACTTAATACAATGGAAAAAAGCATTGGAAAAAAGGTCATGACCACCACATTTTGACACTCGATAAGGCAAAAAGGGAAAAATGGTCATGACCACAAAAACAATAACCTTATTATTGGGACCTGTCATTGATCTGGGGGTAAGGAGTTGTTGACGTAATTAACGGGGGGTTAAGTGAAAGTTGACAGCTGTTGACAAGGAGAGAGGGGGTCAAAAATTGCTCAAAAATTGTTGACATAATTAATAGACAGCCCCTTATCCCCTCAATTATTTGTAAGTTCGCTACAAAAATATACAGAAAGGTGGGGAAGTATGCGCTGTACACGTATTGAACTGTTGATAGAAATCTATTCAGGAATTTGTAAAAAATCATAGTTTTCCTGCTGTTTTTTTCTGAGACACCCTGTAGTTCTCGGTACTTTTGGAACGCTAACAGGTTGGATTGCCGCGAACTCTGTCAGGCAATCACTAAATTCCGGTCCACTTTAATTCTCAGTTGACGATCGAATTTATGTTAATTTCTTTGATAGTTGATCGTAATATTCATCTGTTGTAAAAGGAATTGTCGTGGCCTTTGTTCTTCTTGAACCCATTGGTGAGTTGAGATAACAGTCCATGTGTGTTTGCAGTATTTTTTGGCAGCTGATCTGATTCATCCAGTTAGCAGCTGTGTTGCGACGCAAGGCGTTTATATGTGCGGTGGCAGATTTTCGCCAGGCAACTCGGTCACCAAGCGATCCTTTGCATCTGAATCTTCGCTCAAGGCGTCGGGAATCACATTTCAAGGCACGTGTTTCTTCATTCGACCACGGTTGGCGAAGAGTCTCCCTAACAGTAAATGAATGAAATGGTGCGTGTTTATCAAGGAGACTCATCATAGTGTTGTCGAAAATTGACACAAGTTCATCAGCAGACTAAGCTCTCCCTTGTCAGTAGTTTTTAAATTGCATAAGATAGATTGCTGAAGATCCAATGTGAACTGTTCAATATTAAAGTTTTTTCCATATCCGTTTTCTGATTGTGACATAGGCCTGAGGAGGAAGGGAAAAGTCAGTATAGTCCATGATATCAGACGGTGATCTGATATTACTGTCTACATTATATGTGTGCCCCTTATGACGACCTTAGAGTCCGAAATAACAACACCTAGTCTTGGCCCCGCGGGTGAGTGGGTTGATTAACATGTTGAATCAGCAGATGCAATTCAAGGATCGACTTCAGTTGAATGCTATTATTGACATTTTATTGTTAGTGTTGTTGTCCAGATGGGTGTTAATTTCTCACAATTTGTGTATTTGAGCTATTCAACAGCAGTTGATCGCAGAAGGTGTAAAATTCATCAAAGAAGGTGGCATCTAGAGCTTTTGACCCAGGTCTGTATACTGACACAAGCAGTAGGGAGACAGATTTAACAATAACACGAGCTGACACATATTCAAATGAGCTTGGTTTATTGCTAAGCTTTAAGGTCGACTTTGGCGAGTGCGATGTTCCTTCTCGAAATTATTGCAACACTTTCATGGTTAGTAGACTTGATCTTTTTCAATTTTTAATTTTTTATTAATGGTCGGGCAGATTCAACTACATTAAAAACGCAAGTTCTCAGCTGTCGTATGAAAATAGTCTTCACTTTCGTGCCAGGTTTCATTTGCAGCCAGTATGTCAATGCTGTTCTGAAGCAGAATGCCACGTATATCACTGATTTTATTGGCGATTGATCTCATTTTAAAAAGAACAAGCCTCAGCATTGAACTTCGCATTGATGCTGTGTATTTTGAGTTGCCGCATTTAACGACATTTGCAACTAATGATGGAGGGTCAAAGACGGCTGTATAAGAAGCATTGAAACACGAATGCCTGGCGATATGAGGGCAGACCAGAATTCGTGACGTTATCGTGTTACTGGTGCATTCAGTTGGTCTCCCTGACTTATTACTGCCGGTATTGATCGCTCCACAAGAAAATTATCTCGTTCATGAGATTCCCTTCACGTATCCTCTTATTTCCTAAAAATGATTATTATGTACAATTATGAGCAACTGTCCTCCTATCTGACTCATAGAAATTTAATATTGTTTCCATTGTCATAGACCTTCTACGATTTATTATTATTATTATTGTCAGACAATTTGCTATAGCGCCGTAGGTGAGCGAATGGCACAAAACAAGGGTGCTTTGACAACTAATTACTCGTAACTTAGCTTAAATAAATGCGTTTTTAAGTTGGTAATAAATGTCGCGGCAGCGTTCGCATTGGTCACACTGTCCGGAAGAGAGTTCCACAGGATCGGGTTTCCTCGTGTAAAAGATCTCTCGCCAAATAGAGGAGTCGAGGATGGTGGAGGCACGAGTAGCTGATTCCGCTTGCTGGACCTTAGCTGAGCCCGCCGTTCAACCTCCCTAGATCTGGTCACCATGGTGGCCAGGTAGCGGGGCAGCTCGTGTCATATAGAGCTCGATAGGTGAGCCAGCAGCGCTTAAACACTATCCTCTCTTTGATTCGCAGCCAGTGGAGATGGTCTTTCAGGAATTTACCAGGATGCAATGATTATACAGTGTATTCCTTTCTCTTCTTTTTCCAGAAAGGCTCAAATGGACTGCTTAATTTTCATTTAAATAATTTGTTTTAACTCCTCTGGAATATGCTTTGATAATTAAGTTTTTGAATGTTTTTTTTCTTCCTTAAATTTTACTTTTCTTTCCATTCTATAATTACTATTATGATATGACATATTATGGATACCAGATCAGTTGGAAATAATTTAAGGACACACAAAACACATCAGTTTGTCAGTCTTTTCAGCATGTTAAAGAAGCACAAAAAAGTGATGCCTTTTTTGCTTGTCGGACATTTTGGAACGTTACAGATGTAAAATAGCAAAAAAGGTAGTGAAAAGTAGTTTTTGCTTGTCGGACATTGACGGTATTATGATTTTAGGACGTTAAAGATGCAAAAAAGCACAAAGAAATACTGATGGCATTTTTTAGCAATCAATATCTACCATCTCGAAGTCTTTTTAATCTAGCGTAATGTCTAAAAATCGGTAAGGGTTAAGGGGCAGTGATGCAGACTAGATGCTCGAGATTTTGTTCCGTTGAGTTTGTTAATTAATTCGACAAATTTCAATATTGTTCTTTACTCTTTAATTTTAAGACGTTTTCAGCTGTATATGTCGGTATATTTTTTCTTTAACTATTTATATCCAACTCCGCCATAATCCATAGACTTAAAATCCACATGACCTATCATCGCTCATTTCATTACCGTTACTTTTTGTAATTTAATTCCAAGCATTCTTTTAGTTTTTCTATTAAATTAAATTATTTAAATCCACATTAACATCGGCTGCACTATTGTCCTCATGCGGAGCTTGTGATCCGCTGCATGAGCTGAAAGACAATTTGACTTTTCTTCACAATTTTACTTTCCTCGTTAACCCCTTAACGGTTTATTTAACTGTCACTCAAAGTAAACTGGAAGAATACATCCGTTAAGGGGTTAATCTCAGCCTGATATCATGACATTATTTCCTCTCTATTTGCTTATTCTAACTATTCATTTCTTTTCCTTGAAACTTGATGTACGCAAACCGATTAATCATTGGACCTACCGCACTGCCGTTGATCAATACTCACATTTGAACAAAATTCCTATCTCCTTTTCATTAACCCTCCGTTGTTCACATCTTCGTATTCACCGTTCACATTTCCGTCTCACGCGACGCTCAGATATCATCTTCATCCTTCTTGCTCTTTCAGGCGATATCCACCCAAATCCTTGACCATCCCAACCACACATAACACTCTGCACTCTCAACATCAGATCCCTCACTAATCCTCAACACACACATTCACTACATGAACTCACTAACATAAAATTAGACTCCCTCTTTCCAATGCACACACTTCACTCCTCTGCCATAGACATAGTTGCACTAACTGAAACCTGGGTATCTCCGTCTACTACTTCATGTCAAGTGATTGAGGCAACCCCACCTGGCTTCTCCCTCCTAAGTTTTCCTCGTTCAAAAAAGTCTATATACCACCTGTTCTTGTAATTTAGGTGGAGACACCGCTTTCCTTATTCGCGATCATATACAATTTAGCAACTCCTCATCAATTAATTTCTCCTCATTTGAATGTTCATCTGTCACTCTCAATCTTCCTCTCTCAAAACTAACTATTTTTAACATTTACGGCCCCCCATCATCATCAAAATACTCAACCTCATTCATAAAATTCCTCGACGAATTTTCATGCTGTTTAGGCTCTGCAGCTACAACTCCACATGAGCTCTTAATTACGGGTGATTTCAATGTACATATTGATACGTGTGATGATCCCAACTCTATCCAATTCATACAGCTGTTCACTCAGACTAACCTCACACAACACATATCTCTTCCTACTCACACTTTTGGACATACTTTAGACTTGGTCATCACGTCTTCTTCTTCTATCACTATCTATCACCTTCAACATCGCTGTCAATCTGTTTATTGTAATGGTGCACAGTCAAACTCAGTTAAATTAGATTTTGGTGTTCCCCAGGGATCTGTTTTAGGCCCTCTCCTTTTCACTTTATATACAATGCCCCTTGGATCGCTTCTTTCACAATTCTCTGCTGACTATCATTTCTATGCTGACGATACACAGTTATTCATCGCCTTTGATGATAAAACCTCTTCTGAGTCACTAGAAAATTTATCCATTTGTCTGAAAAATGTTCAGTCTTGGATGTTTAGTAATAAGCTTGCATTAAACCTTCCAAAAACCGAGTTTTTACTTCTTGGTACATCTTTTAATTTAAGTAAATTTGAGGACATGCATTCATTTAAATTTGACATTTCAGTTAATCAAGGTCAGTCTGTCCGCAACCTAGGTGTAATATTTGACAAAAACCTGTCTTTTAATAATCATATAAATAAGGTTAGCAGAGCTGCTCATTTTCAAATCAGAGACATTCGACGAATTCGTGATCTTGTGCCGAAACCTGCTCTGATTCCTCTTGCCAATGCCCTTGTCAGCAGTAGGCTTGATTATTGAAATTCCCTTTACAATGGTATGGCAAAATCTAATATACAAAAACTTCAAAGGATTCAGAATTATGTGGCCCGGGCCATTACAAAAACTCGCAAACATGATCACATTAGACCTGTCCTTCAAAAGTTACACTGGTTGCCAATAGAGCAGAGAATTGTTTTTAAGACTGGCGTCCTTGTTTTTAAAATTCTGCAGTCTGGTCAACCTCAATATTTAAAATATATGATAAACCATCCAAAACTTTATCACTCAACAAGATTTGCTGATTCATTGTTAAATGTACCTAGAACAAACACTGAAATTGGTAAGAGAGCTTTTTCTATTTCTGGGCCAAAAATCTGGAACTCTCTCCCTCTGGTTGTCAGATCTTCCAATAAACTGAGCATTTTCAGATCTAGGCTTAAAACACATCTCTTCCAACTAGCATTTCCTCCATAGTCTGTCTTGCTGTTTCCCTCTGACTGATCTCTGGAATGACCTGGACTTTTGCGGATGGATTTCAAGTACTATCGATTGACACCCTTGAGTATTAGAAATGGTGCTATAGAAGTGCATAATTATTTATTTTTATCTCCAATTTTAGCAATTAGCCAATTCTCTCCATCTGATCATTTTCCCATCTTCTCCATTTTAAGTATCTGCTCGCCAACACTTCCACCTCTGGCACCTACTCATTCCGCTGTCTTAACAAAATTGACGTAGCCTTGTTCTGTGACAACATTAACTCATCTGAACTAACTACTAACCCCCCCCCCCCCAACTTCTCTGCCGTCACTGATCAATAAATACAATTCTGTGTTATCCGGTCTTCTTGATAAACATGTTCCTATCATCACAAGACCTCTTTCATCACACAACAGCAAACCCTGGTATAACTCTTTCATTCATGCTTTCGAGTCATTTCGCAGACGTCTTGAACGAACATACCATAGAACACATTCTCCATCTGACCTTTTAAATCTTCGTTCCGCCACCAACCGCTACCATAATCTCCTTACATCTGCCAAAAAGAAGTACTATTCTAACATCATTTCAACAAATAGCTCAAAACCACGTAAACTCTGTAAAACTGTAAATGATCTTTCCCATCGCAAAGAATCAAAACCTCTCCCTCAATCCATTTCTCTGTCAGAACTCGCTGAATCTTTTGCTAATTTCTTCTCTACAAAAATCTCTAAGATTCGCAGCGTCCTTAAGTCTTTTACTATTACTCAATCCATCTCTACTCATTACCGTTCTCCCCCCACAATCCCCATGCAATTTATCCAACTTCACTCCTGCAACTGATGAAGAGGTATCCAAACTGCTACTTTCTCTCCCAAACAAACAATGTGACCTAGATCCCATACCTACTTCTTTACTCAAACAGTGTGTCATCGTGCTTACGCCTATCATAACTAGAATCATTAACCTCTCTCTTACCTCAGGCTCTTTCCCATTTTCTTTCAAAAACTCTTTTGTCACTCCTCTCCTAAAAAAGCCTGGTCTTGACAGAGAAGATCTTAATAACTATCGCCCCATCTCAAATCTTTCACTTCTATCAAAACTTACTGAGAAAATTGTGCTTTCTAGACTGACCGAACACCTTTCAAATAACTCGCTATATTATGTTCATCAGTCTGCCTACACTAAACATCACTCAACTGAAACCGTTCTCACCTACATTCATGACAGACTCTTAATCGCAATTGGTCTCCGACAAGTTATTGGCCTTTGTCTCCTTGACCTCTCTGCTGCATTTGATACCATAAATCACAAAATTCTGCTCGAACAACTCTCTCTCTGGTTTGAAATATCTGAAAAAGCTCACAACTGGTTTTCATCTTACCTTAAATCCCGGTCTTTTCAAGTGTCCTGTCTCAGCCAAATTTCTCTATCTCACAGTATAGATTTTGGAGTGCCTCAAGGGTCTGTTCTTGGGCCTGTACTGTTCAGCCTTTACACCACACCGCTCTCATCTTTAATTAATTCCCTTAATTTAAATCACCAACTCTATGTCGATGACACTCAGCTATTCCTTTCCTTCTCACCTCTTTCATTCCATGCTTCTATTATTGAGTTTGAATCTGCATTCTCATCAATCTCTGCTTTTATGACATCTAATCTCCTCGCTCTTAACCCATCTAAGACAGAGTTTCGTTGAATTGGACTACCCCAACATCAACTCAAAAAAATTGACAATCCTAAACTAGTTTTGGCTCCTGACACCACAATAATCCCTGTTCCAACTGCTAGAAATCTAGGATTCAAATTTGATTCTTTTCTAAACTTCGAATCACAAATCTCCCAACTATCGAAAGCCTGCTATGTTCATATTCGTGATATTCGCCGCCTACGCCCTTGTCTAAATACTAAAACTGCCTCCACAATTGCCACCTCAATAGTCCACTCCAAATTAGATTATTGTAACTCCCTCTACTATAACCTTCCCAAAGCCTCTATCAACAAATTGCAATCAATACAAAATGCACTTGCTCGTGCTGTTACTAAGTCATCTAAATTCTCCCATATTTCACCCATACTAAAGTCATTACATTGGCTTAAAATAACTGAACGTATCCAATATAAGATAATGGCACTTACATATAGCTCACTTCAGTCATCAAAACCTGTCTACCTTAGATCACTATTAACCCCTCATCCTCCCCGACCCACACGTTCATCATCTTACCTCAACTCTGTCACGCCCCCTGAATCAGTCATCCCTGAAAATTTGCAACCGTGCCTTCTCATGCGCGTCACCTGAACTTTGGAACTAGATCCTAGCTTCCCTCCGCAGACTTGGACACTTTCAAACAAAATCTGAATCCTCATTTCCTATAATTCCTGCATTATCTCCTCAAGTCTTCAGGTCTAAGCCTAAATCATTCTTTTTTCTAAAATCATATCCTCCATAGCTGTAACAACCTAGCCTCACTGCCCTGTGGATGTTGACTATTGCTTGGCTGATAATATACCTTCCCCATAGCTATTTTAAGAGAGGCTTAGCGCCTAAGAATAAGCAGCTACTGTTGTGCTGTTTTCCAAGGCGCTATAGAAATCCACGAGATTTTACTTTACTTTACTTTACTTACTTGATAACTATTTTAAACGAAATTTAAGGGTAATTTGTGTCCTTATTAAGGACAAACATCCAAGGACGGGGCCACGAAATTTAAGGTCTGTCCTTATCATTTAAGGACGTCTGGTAACCCAATGATTTGTTGATATTTCAAAAAGCCTTCGTCCAAGTTCTAATAAACCGGGTACTAGTTAATGTTCTCTCCACTGACATTCTTCCTGAGAGTCAGTGTGGATTTCATGTTGGACGTTGGACAACTGACATGTTATTCACATTGCTGAAGATACAGGAGAAATGTAAAGAACAGCACTTGGATTTCTACATGATATTCATAGATCTAACAAAATCCTTTGATTCCATCAATAGAGAAGTCCTATGGAATATCCTACTCAAGTTCGGCTATCCCGCCAACATTGTAAGCATCATACGTTCCTTCCATGAGGGGATGTACGGCAGAGTCATAGACAACGGGGAGAAGTCAGAAATCTTTATAATAACAACAAGCATTAAACAAGGATGTGTGGTAGCACCCTTGCTATTCTGCATTTTTGCATTGATGCTGATGGTAGCATTCAAAGACTGCGACCTTGGAGTGCCCATTCGATTTCGCACCGACGGCAGCATACTCGTATTCAACTTGCAGAGGCTAGAGACTACAGGCGCGAACAAAACATTTTCAGCTCTCCTACGTGATCTTCTTTACCCGACGACTGTGCTCTTCTCTCTCATGAGCTGTCAGATGTTCAGCTAGTGTTTGACAAGTTTAGGACCACAGTCATGCGCTTTGGCCTCACCGTGAGCGTGAAGAATACCGAGGTCATAGTACAGTTGCATTCTACGTCTGTGCATCTGCCATCAGCCAGCTATGCCGGTGAAGTACAACTACCAGTGACAGACAAATTCTGTTATCTTGGCGGCAGCATCTCCTCAGATGTGACCATTGACAATGATATCAACTCACGTATTGCCAAAGCGAACGTCGCTTTTGGCCTACTCTTCAGACGTCTTTGGAAAAGCCATGACTTCCGGCTAGATGTCAAAGTAGCGGTATACAAAGCAGCCATACTATCAATATTACTCTAACGATCCGAGTCCTGGACGCCCTACCGCTCACATGTCAGAAATTTTGAGCAATTTCACATGCGCTGACTAAGGTCAATTGCACACACACCAAAACGAAAACATGTTCCCAACACCGCAGTCTTGCAGATCTGTGTGTGATCACGGGTATTGACGCTTGGTGGATTGGTCACGTCATCCGCATGGATGACAGTCGGATCCCAAAGCTGACTTTTTATTGCTAGCTGGAAGATGATCTTCACTCACATGGAGGACAGATGAAGCGGTACATGAGGACAGATGAAGCGGTACAAAGACATGTTGAAACTCAATCTCAAAGCTTGTCCAGTACCACATGAACAACTTGAGTCGATTGCACAAGACAGATCAAACTGGCGCGCTCGCTGCATGGACGGTATTTCTATATTCGAAGTTCAACGTGTGAAATCACTCGAGGAAAACCGACGGATTCGCAAGGAAAGACAGAACACTGCGACTGGCTGCTTACCCAGCGACATCTGCCAGCGTCTCTGCAATAAACGATTACGACTTTTCGCATACCAAAAATCACATAAAGCAGCATAGACCCAGGATCCGTCGTGTCGACGCCCAAGTCCATCATTGTTGATATTTACCGACTTGGAAATAATAAAACATCAATCAATCAACAACTATTTATATGTCCAGCATTATTTCTCATTTGAGTTGGTTAATAATGAACAATTAGATAGAAAACTTACTGGTATTGAAGTCGTCTTTGTTTTCGTCTGTATTAATGCGATCAGCAACCCAAGAATAATGCTTTTCAAGAGCCCTCATGAAAACTATGAACGCTTCCTTGTTAGTGCATTCTAAAAGATGATAGATAAGAGCTCGACAGCGTTCTTTCTTTGACCCCTTACTCATGATATCATCTCTGTCTTCGATGCTAACTATATGACTTTCAATCAGGGGGTCGATAACTTTCTTTGGATCGATCTCATCTGCAATGTCTGCCAACATTTCGAACACTTTATTCCTTATCTTTTCGTTTTCCATAGGCCTATTCCCTAAAAGCAGAAAAAGGGTCATTTATTAGACATTTGCATCTAACAATAGCAAACAACGGCTCTCTTCAGATAAACGTCCGCATTATCATCAATTAAATTTATTTTGTATACGATTAGGCAATAAGGCCTATACACGGTGTTCCGTTTGAAGTGACGCCGTTTTAGAAAATAGAAACCAATATAACTTCAGCAATTTTAACAAAATTTATAAAAAAATTCTCCCACTAACGTGGTGTGTATATCCCCTCATTTTTTCACTCACTCACTTCACTTTCCTTCTTTCCTTCTTCCTTCCCTCCCTTACCATCCATCTTCCACTGCCTCCTCTCTCTCTTTTCCCTACCTTTCCTCTCACTCTCCATCTAATTTCCCCATAACCTCCCTCTTTCTATCCATTTCCCTACCCTCCTCAACAACGCCGCACAAATCAACCCTTCCATTCTCCCTCTTTTCCTTTCCCAATTCCTTCGGCGCTCTTCTCAACCCTCCTCTTCCTCTCTATCTCCTTACCATGCACACTACTCTACGCCTCTTTCATTCCTGTGACCTGTCTCTCTATCCCAATTTTACTGCTTTACTTACACATACCCATCTCCTTCCCCTTATCCTCCCTTCCCTTCTTCATCATTTTGAAGTTCTGCTAAATCCCAGTTAATAATTTTAATATTAATTAGTTACTCTCATTCAAGGCACCTACCTACGAGATTTTTGTACTCTTCAGGTATCCTCACATTTCCTTTAATGATTATTATGAAGACACAGCCAATCTATTTAATAAATATAATATTTTAAAAATTGAAAATATATATAAACAGCAAACTGCCTTATTTGTGTTTCAATATCTTCATAACCTTTTACCCCATATTTTCTATGTAAACAAATTCTGTGATACTCTAAACAGTAAATGTAAACCCAATCTCAGAAATAGTAACAATATCTATCTTCAATATGCATCTACTAAGTCAGATTATTTACTAACAAATTTTTCTGGACCTAGAATTTGGAATAGCCTCCCTCCTGATCTAAAAAATCTAAACCGATTAACTTCATTTAAAGCTAACTTTAAAATATTTAAAATGTCAAACCTAACTTTCTCTTGGTTAAAATTTTTTCAATATTGATACAAATTCTCAATTGTGATCACTAAATACTTTTAATATACATTATATGTACTAACTACATTTTAAACAATCAATATGATTATATGTACTTTCTGTGGTTACTTTCATCCAATAAACTAAATCACTTCCTACTTGATCCCTAAATAACGCCTAATTTCCATCTTTTAAAGACTTTTATATGTCATGTCATTATAAACTTTGAGGTTGGCCAATTTTACGGGATACAAATTCCTTAGGCCAACCCTTTTTCTCGACTGATATCTGTACTTTTTATGTCTGCAAAAATATAGTATTGACTATATAAACGTATATAATACTTTTTTTCTATAAGACCTAGATCTACTTTATATTCTCATTAATTAATATTATTACTAGATTATTGCATTTTTGTTATTTGCACAAATTTGATGTTGAAAAATTATTCAACATATTTCTGTTCAAGTATACGGTTATTCATGGTTTATACTATAGTTAAGCTGTCTACTCTTGAAATGTTGAGAAAATAAATTTGATTGATTGATTGAAGTACACTGGTTGATGATTTTCAAGATACTTCGTTTGATATAGCGTTTGGGACTATACTACTTGCTCATCTTATCGGCGATGACGAACAATGAAAAGAATAAGACAAGATTTCTAGTAAGGCAAGCGTATACACGGCCATTTGAATTCAGTCAGCTTCTTCTTTCAATCCTTCTCGGTTGACGTCTGTGTGCGCATAGATGTAAAAAACGTTGGGAAAATAATTTTAAAAAGCGTTAAAAACGTTACAAAAATAAGAAACGTTAAAAACGTTGAATAAAAAACGTTACCGACGTTTATCCGAGCGAGATTAGGGAATGTGCCTTACCCACCCACGAGGAATAAAGAAATTAAGTCGCACTTTGCAAAACGATCGTGAAATGAAATAAACAGCAATAATACTCTCATAATTTTTGTACTCTATGTTGTAAGTAAGTAAAGCTGCATGACCTGCTAGTATGCAATCGACTAATTAGCTCGTTGTAGATGATTTAAGAGACTCTATGTTTTTATTTTGCCAACGTTTTTATAATAAAAAACGTAAAAAGTTTATTACATCTATATGTGTGTGGGTGTGCGCGCGAACTGAACTTCCTCGTGTGTGTGTGTTGTGCTTGTTTATGGAACCGTCCGTATCAAAGACGATGAGCGTCTATACTGCCTCGTCAAAACTCGCGTGTTTATTACAAATCAACTCAATGCATGTATCCATGTATCCAAGCACTTGACCAACGTAGTAATACAGTTTTAAAAACACGTGATCATATAAAAAGTTTCCAACAAGTCGTGATCAGCGCAGCACATTTACAGCAAATTCATTGTATGTACAGTCGGTTAGTTAGTTAGTTAGTTAGTTAATAAACCAATTTATATAGCGCTTTAGTCATAGCAGGTCAAGATCAAGAGCGCTTTACACATTGCACTTAAAATTAAATGCAATGCCCTTGCCTAGATACCAAAACTGCCTCCACAATTGTCACCTCAATAGTCCACTCCAAATTAGATTATTGTAACTCTCTCTACTATAACCTTCCCAAAGCCTCCATCAACAAATTGCAATCAATCCAGAACGCACTATCTCGCGCTGTTACTAAGTCACCTAAATTATCTCATATTTCACCCCTACTAAAATCATTACTTTGGCTTAAAATAACTGAACGTATCCAATATAAGATAATGGCACTTACATATAGCTCACTTCAGTCATCAAAACCTGTCTACCTTAGATCACTATTAACCCCTCAGCCTCCTCGACCCACACGCTCATCATCTTACCTCACTCTGTCACGCCCACTGAATCAGTCATTCCTGAAAATTTGCAACCGTGCCTTCTCATACGCTTCACCTGAACTTTGGAACTCGATCCCAGCTTCCATCCGTAGACTTGGACACTTTCAAGCAATAAAATCTGAATCATTTCCTATAACCCCTGCATTATCTCCTCAGTGTCTTCAGGTCTAAGCTTAAATCATTCCATTTTCTAAAATCATTCCCTCCATAGCTGTAACAACCTAGCCTCACTGCCCTTTGGATGTTGACTATCGCCTGGCTGATCATACATCTTTTCCATAGCTATTTTAGTAAAGGCCGAGCGCCTAAGAATAAGCAGCTACTGTTGTGCTGTTTTCCAAGGCGCTATAGAAATCCACGAGATTTTACTTACTTACTTACTTAAATGAGATGCTAAATAAGTGCGTCTTTAGACTGGTAGCGAATATTTCAAGATTATTCGCGTTGGTACCAAAGTCGGGCAGCGAATTCCAGAGGAGGGGATTCCCCCGGGTGACAGACCTCGCCCCAAATTTCACTGTCTTATGTCTTATACGGAGGGGTTACAAGAAATTGGACCTGATTACTGGAACGGAGCTGCCGCCGAGTATCAGTGAGCGGGGGCCTATTGACAAGTTTAGTTAGGTAGACTTGGCAGACAGGATCATTGAGGGCTAGGGATGCCAACTGTCCAGGATTGACCAACGGTGTTCAGTGTCGAGGCCAATGTAGAATTTATTCAGGAGTTCTCTGAAGTCAGTGAAGTATCGCAGCAGGCTCTAATTACATTAAAACTAATGCAAGAGATGAGGAAATGTTTTTGGAAATAAGTTCGTAGACTGCGTTGGCAAAATTTGCTGAGCTTGTTAGCGGAATTGGCGATTTTCGACTCTTTACTAAATATTAGCGTTTTTAGGATTGTTCTGTGCTCTACACTATCTACAGACTACATAGAGTGTTGGTTAAAATGTTGTGAATAATCACCTAAATCTATGCCTTGCATTGTGCTTAAAAGTAGAGGTGGGTCGATTAATCGAAATCGTAATCGAAATCGCGATTTTTGGAAAAACCGAAATCGAAATCGAGACGATTATTAAATAAATCGAAATAATTGATAATCGTCGAAAAAATAATCGAAATCGCGATTATTTTTCGATTATTCCCGTAAGTTATATTATACAATATTTTCGATTCAATGAAAGATCAATTTACCGTTGATTATCAGATTTTCATTGAAAATGGATTCAACTGCGTATAAAGACAGGCACCATCTTTCTGGATTTGACAGCAGCTTTCGATGCGGTGTGGCATGCGGGTTCAATGTACAAACTCTCGCTCAATTTGCCTCCCTGGTTCTGTCAACTTGTGGAATTACTCATCTCTGACAGACGGTTCTTAGTTCACTTGGGAGATGTCAGCTCCTGGAAACGTCAGCGAAACGGTCTAACACAGTGTTCAGTCTAGCTCCTATGTTATTCAATTTGTAGGCTTATAGGCCTACACACGACTTACCGGATACCATAGGTAGGAAGTTTGGATACGCTGACGATATCGGTCTTGCCACCCAGGCTCGATCCTTTAAGGAGATTGAAGACCAGGCTTATTTCTAGGATTGTGAATTGGGATGGGGTGTCGGGAAAATTTGGGGTGTGTTTATTTCTAGGATTGTAGGATTGTGAATTTGGGGTGTCGGGAAAATCTGGGGTGTCGAAATTTGGAAGTCTCTACCGAAAAAGGCTGACAAGCAAAAAACCTTATAGAGACTCACAAAAAGTCTGACAAGCAAAAAAGTCATCCGAGGATAAAGTTGTGGGGTCTATTTCTCCATTTGGGGGCAGGCCTCTTCAGAGGCTGAAGGAGGTCCAGGCCAGTTGGAATTTCGAGGCCTCTCCTAGCCTTCCCAACAATTAAAATTTTGACAAGCGAAAAAGGTAACCACCAATTTGAGGACCGCAGAATACCTTCCCAGCTTTCCCAAAATCCCAAAATTGTCGACAAGCAAAAAAGGTCATCACCAATTTTGAGGACCGCAGAATACCTTCCTAGCTTTCCCAAAATCCCAAAATTGTCGACAAGCAAAAAAGGTCATCACCAAATTGTGAGGCCCTTCTAGTAGTAGCTATTTAGCTTTCTAGCTCTCCCAGAATTCTAGACAAGGAAACAAAGGGAGAGGCCCCAAATGATAGAGGCCCGGGCTGAATTCCTGGCCCCCTCTGAATGGGCCTGTTTGAGGGTGTTCAGGGCTAATCAATATGCATTCTGTATGCATACCATTGTCACATTACCAAATTTTAGGGGGTGTCGACCTCAAATTGGGGTGTTGGGGGTGTTAGGGGTGTAGAAATATCCCTGTTGAAGACCAACTGAACATCGATACACAGAGGATTGCGAATACTGTAAAATATGGCGGGAAAGCCAGTTTCTAAAGGTACTGTGAAATAATCGAAATCGAAATCGCGATTATATAAAAAACCGTAATCGTAATCGAAATCGTAATCGTGAAAAATAATCGAAAATAATCGTAATCGTAATCGGAAAAAATAATCGTAATCGACCCAGCTCTACTTAGAAGTCTAATAAATGCCCAAGTTATGAAATTTAGGTAGCACACTTAGCACTTTAGATTTCGACTGGTCAAATTCTGCTACCGTCGAGGCGTCGACCTCGACGGAGTTGTCGCTCAGTGTCCAGGAATCGAGTCACGGAAGTTGGCAACCCTATTGAGGGCCCGGAATGTCAGACAGCACCTCTTGTAGATGATGTGCCAGAGGCGTAGCGAAGGGGGCAGAGGGGGCAAACGGGCGCCGAGGTGATGGGCGCCAAAATCGGGTTTTGGGGTTAGTGAATAAGCAAAAAGCAATTGCGACGACCTTTTTTGCTCGTCAGGAGCACAGGGAGAGGGGCGCCGTAGAGTTGAGGGGGTGCCGAGAAAACATAATCGATGACCTTCTTTGTTTGTCAGCAGTTTGACGGATTTTGTGTTGTCAGGTGGGGAGGCGCCAACAGTACACCTTGCCCCTGGGCGCCGGATACCCTAGCTATGCCTCTGTGATGTGCTCGAGGATTCTTAGCCAGTGCAGCTTGTCCTTTAGTAAGGGGGTGACGTGCTCGCCCCGTCTAGCACCGAAGATCATGAGGGCATAAGTATTTAGAGCCATCTGCAAACGGCTCAGTTGGCTATCCGGTAGGCCGAGGAGGATGCTGTGATGACCACATCGCGCACAACACAAGTTGAATCGCTGCCGACGTTGCAATGTGCCGGCGAATCGCCCTGATCCTCCGAAACTGATAGAATGAACTCCGAGTGACATTGCTAATGTGGCTATTGAGCGAAAGCGATTCTCTAACAGGATCCCGAGGAGGCGTACTTCAGCCGATTGCAGTCAGATAGGACAGTCAACCCTCGTTATGAAATCCCCGTCACTAGCCAAAATGGGACGACTGACGTCTGTGTGCGAACTGAACTGCCTCGTATGTGTGAGTAAGTAAGTAATTAAAGACGAAATTTCTATAGCGCTGCACGAAAGCTTGGTGCGAAAGCTTATTCACGAGCGCTCAATCTGAGTAAACCCATAGTCCATAATTCGTAGTCCGTAGTAGTCAAGGTTATAAAACCAGGTAGGCAGTCGCAGCAAAGTATTTTTATGGAGGATGATAACAAGATTTGCGGCGGGTAGAATGCAGGCCTGTAGTACGGATTTCGTTATAGGATTTCTTGAAAAGAATAGTTTGAGTTGTTTTCGGAAAGCTTGTGGAGTGATTTGCAATAGACTGGAGAGGACCCGATATATTGATCTTTCGGATCTCTGGCGGAAGGTCATTCCAGAGCCCAGTGGCGTCGCTAGGGTTGGTGTAAACCAGTACGCTAAAATTGTGGTGTCACCCTCCAGACTTCAACCAGGGATCTCTTCCAAATCTTCCTTTATTAGGCTTACATAATCGGCCCTGAACATTGGCTTAGCTAGAGAAAATGGCGATCGGAGCAAAGCACTCTCCTTCCCCTCCCCTCCCATCCTCTCCCCTCCCTTCCTAACCTCTTCCTCCCTCTTCTTCTCCCTTTCACTTCTCCTTTTAACAGGGCTGCGGGGTGTCACCCCCGAGAAATTTGTTAAAATTACAAATGCCTGTAGGTGAATTTTAGCGCATTTCAGACACACAAAAACCGTGTAAAGTTATAACCAACCAGTTGCAGTCTTTTAGAACCAACTATTATACGTGGCCTAATTCCCACCCCACCCCAAAAATTTTCTTATCGGTTTTGCACGATTTGTACAAGTGACCCTGGGAGGTCCGACTAGAGCAATTACTTCACTCCACTTTGCTCCAATGTAGCTACACCACTGGCTATGAAACCCGAGTAGAACGAGCTCCGTCTGTTGACGCTGTTTTATACAATTTGAACATTTCCAATTTCTCAGCTTGGTGTCACCCCTCTGGGTGGTGTCACCCGGTGCGGTCCGCATCCCCCGCACCCCGCTAGCGACGCCACTGCCAGAGACGAGGCGCAATGTAGACCTATGATATCGACCGATCTGAGAATTTTATTGACGTGGCTAGACGTGTGCTAGAATAACAAGGCATCACTAAAACCAAAACGTCTCCCGACATATTAATTAACCAAATTTTAAGGTTCAGCCCAAACCTAGGTCACAAAACACATTCCACAAGTAATATACTCTGCTCTGTTTCCTAGGCGATGTATCTGTGTGTATGAGTGTATGCATGTTTGACCATATTTGCCTATGTTTGTATGTCGGTGACTTGCATTGACCTTTGGGCGTGGTCGTATTACTCAGATAACTCAAGCGGTGCTCTATAATGGCTAACCCATTATTTGTTATTACCATTATTATTATTATTATTATTATTATTATTATTATTATTATTATTATTATTATTATTATTATTATTATTATTTACATTATTGGTGTCTATCCCTCAATTATGTGAAAATATAAGCAACTGTCCTGACTGCAATTCAATAATTTTTTTTCCATTGTCATAGGCTTTCTATGAGTTGCCAGTAGGCTATTGATCATGCTCCTTTCTCTTCTTTTTCCAGAAAGGCTCAATTAGACTGGTTAATTTTCATTTTTATAATTTGCTTTAACTTTCTGGATTATGCTTTGATAATTAAGTTTCTGTATGTTTTTTCTTGCTTGTATTCTACTTTTCTTTCCATTTTGTAATTACTATTATAATATGATGACATTTTCCGATTTGAATATAATTAAACATCAATCAATCAGTACTATTTATTGGCCCCATGTCCAGCATTATTTCTCATTTGAGTTGGCTAGTATAAACAATTGGATAGAAAACTTACTGGTATTGAAATCATCTTTGTTTTCGTCTGTATTAATGCGATCAGCAACCCAAGAATAATGCTTTTCAAGAGCCTTCATGAAAACTAAGAACGCTTCCTTGTTAGTGCATTCTAAAAGATGATAGATAAGAGCTCGACAGCGTTCTTTCTTTGACCCCTTACTCATGATATCATCTCTGTCTTCGATGCTAACTATATGACTTTCAATCAGGGGGTCGATAACTTTCTTTGGATCGATCTCATTTGCAATGTCTGCCAACATTCCGAACACCTTATTCCTTATTCTTTCGTTTTCCATATTTCCTAAAAGCAGAAAAAGGGTCATTTATTAGACATTTGCATCTAACAATAGCAAACAAAGGCTCTCTTCAGATAAACGCCCACAGTATCATCAATTAAATTTATTTTGTATGCGATAATGCAATAGGACCTATACACGGTGTTCCTTTTGAAGTGACGCCGTTTTAGAAACCAATATAACTTCAGCAAATTTTAACAAAAAAATATATAATGTTGCCCACACTAACGTTGCGTGTATATTCCCTCATTTTCCCCAATCACTCACTTCTCGTCACTTTCCTTTTCCTACCCTCCCTTACCATCCATGCTCAGTGTGGTTTCAGCCATTGATTATTTTCAGTTACAGTCACAGTTAAAATCATTGAAATTATTTTCCAGTTATAGTTACAGTTAAAGTTATTGTCATTTTTCCAGTTACAGTTTCAGTTACAGCCAATTATTTTCAGTATTTTCAGTCAATCGCCATTGACGTATATGTCCATATTTTCACATGCATGTCCCAGAGTTCTCCATGGGTCGGTTTTTTAACAATCTGCTACCCAACCCACCAAATTCCCAACCCAACCAGACCCACCTAGAATTCCTATCTGCGAATCCAACCCATCCCATCGCGACCCGAGTTGACGAAAACATGAAAGTACAATCGCCGTTCTAAAAACATGCATATATGCAACTACCTTAAAACTTATCTCTTTGTCAATATGTAGTAATTGCAGCGGGAGGGCTTTTGAGTGATTCTTCAGAAGACTTGCTATACAAATATTTTGTTTCATTACATTCCATCAAACCGATGTATGATAAATATCCAACGTTCAGTCTTTTGATAACCAAAAGTTTTCAAAAATGAACTTCATTCAAGCATGTAAAGAAAGTGTTTATTTAGACTCACTGCTGCAGCAATCCTGTACGTTCAACATTACTTGCCATTGAAATTTTCGAGTGTATACTCTGCCGAATTTTAACAACAAGAATTATCAAATTCCACGAAGAGGTCTTACTATTATGCCTATTGCCACCAGCCGCGACCGCTATAGTATATTATACTGACTCCCATATAATAATAACTCCCCCCTCATTATTACATATATAATATATAATATATTACATATATAATAATGACTCCCCCATCATTATTATTACATCTGTTTAATTGTGCATATAATAATTGACATAATTTTCACATTATTTGTAATGCGCTTGCTAACATTGATTGATTAGGCGCAATATAAATAGCTAATTACATTACATTATATATATATGATAATAACTCTCTTTATATTATAATAACTCCCTTAGTTTTTCAGAAGCCAACTGAGATACCATGGTTTAGAGCGCCAAAAGCTTTTTTATATCGAGGATTGTTCCAAATAGTGTGCTGGTGGGATTCAAAATTTGTTGTTTTGGTATAAATTAAATTCATTATTGACATTTAAGTGGAGAAATAGGGCTGAAACCATATTGATCAGTGGATAGCATATTAAATGCATCTAAGAAGTTTAACATTCTGGTAAACATTGCCCTTTCAGGAATTTTAGGAAAACTGGGAGATTGGAAATGGGTCTATAATTTCATATAACCATTTTAGAAACATTTTTATAAATTGGGGTTATTTTTCAATTTTTAGGCCTACCTCTTCTGGGAGTTATTATAATATAGAGAGAGTTATTATTATATATATAATAATGAGGGGGAGTCTTTATTATACATATAATAATGAGAGGGGGAGTTATTATTACATGGGGTCATTATAATATGCTACACCGGTTCAGGGAATGCCTTCAGAGCCATTAACAGAGGTCCACGTGACTTGCTCAATCTGAATAATTATGGTCCAGTTTATACAGACTATTGAATGCGTTGTTTACGATTGAATCTAGGCCATCCTACATGGTGCCAATAGCGCATACAATCATACGACATTATATATATATATATATATATATAAGGATCTGTCAAAACATTAAACAGAAAACCTATATTTACATGGTTAACAGGTACAGATTCACGAGACCCAACCAATCCATTATTTTTTTCAAATCTGGCCCCAATCAAACCCATGGGTTAACCCAACTACCCATGGACAACTCTGGCATGTCCATCAAAATATGACAAATAATTTCGAAAGATCGAGAGTTTCGAAGTGTTTAATCGAAGATCGCTTTATGTGGTGTTTGACTTTTTAAATTTGTCATTTTCAGGTATATTAACTATTTCAGTTATTTATTTTTCAGTTACAGTTATAGGTATTTTCAGTTATAGTTACAGTTACAGTTAACTTACCTGTATTTTTCAGTTAACTGATATTTCAGTTACAGTTACGGTTAACTGAAACCACACTGTCGATCTTCCACTATCTTCTCTCTCTCTTTTCTGTACCCTCTCCTCTCACTCCCCATCATTAGCGTCGTCCACTAAGGGGGGCAATGAAGGCAACTGCCCCTCCCCCCAATCTCTCTCAGACCACCTACCAGTTTCGCGCAAATTCGAAGAGAAAGTTTTTTGTGGAGGGTGTGTGTGGGGTTGGGGAGTTGCGTCACACCAGCGGACTGAGTGTCTCACCCAGGAAGAACGGTCGTCACACCGTTACCTCATAATTCAGCGCCATCTCAACCTGAAGAAGCAGAAGCTCAGCTTTGGTCTTCAGAATAATTATTCGCTCGATCGGGAACAAGATGGAAAATGGGGTGGATCTTATCGTTGAACGACACCTTCACGTGCTTCCCTTGACAGAGACATGGCATGAAGACTCGGACTCAGCGGTCATAAAGAGGCTGCGGGGTTCGGGTCTGAATGTCGTTGAGGCGGCGCGTCCGATGGCGAGTGATACTCCGAACGCTGTCAACCATGTGGGGCTGGCAATCGTCTCGGGGCATGGGACCAGTATCAAAAACTGTCCACCAAGTTTAAGCCGACCACTTTCGAACATCTCTGCTGTCTAATCTAATCTAATATAATCTTAAATTTCTATAGCGCCACTTTCATAATGCACAGGAGCATCAACCGATGGCACACCAAATCCAAATCACTAAAGATCCAGGTCAAATCAATGGTATCCGGCCGGACAAGCGGGTGACAGTCTAAGGTGGATAAGCCCGGTCAAAAAGATGGGTCTTTAATCTTGCTCTAAAAATTTGTAATGAATTTGCAATGCGAACATGCTGAGGCAATGAGTTCCAGAGCTTTGGGGAAGCCTCTGAGAAAGCACGAGAACCAAGAACTGTCCGAGTATGGAGGATGGAGATAACTATTGCAGACGAGGATCTGGTCGAGTATTTGTTTGCTTGTACAGAAAGTTTTGAAAGAAGGTAACTGGGTTCCTTGTAGTAAAGTGTTTTGTATACCTGAAGGCAGATTTTAAAGTCTATCCTTTCTTTAATTGGAAGCCAGTGAAGACCCTTACGACTGGGGTTATGTGCTCACGTTTTGGGGTTTTTGAAACTACCCGAGCCAATGAATTTTGAACTCGTTGGAGTTTAGCCAGGTTTGATTTAGAAATGCCAAAAAGAAAGGAGTTGCAATAATCAAGATGACTGGACACTAAGGCATTTGCCAACAGCATTAATGCAGGTTTATTCAGAAATTCCTAATACGATACAAATCACGAAGGTGGTAATGAGCTACTTTACAAATGCTATTTGTGTGAGTTGAGAAAGAAAGTGTGGAATCAAAAAATACTCATAGATTCCGTGCAGAACTAGTTACAGGAATAGTTCAATCGCCAAGTCTAATAGAGTTTATAGAATCAAATTTCTTGAGCTGGGGCTTTGTGCCTAAAAGTAAAAATTCAGTTTTAGCCGGGTTTAAAAGCAATTTGCTTGAATCCATCCAGGACTGAATATGAGAGAATGCTTGAGAAATAGTTTCCAATGAAGATTCTGATGAAGACTTATCAAATGAAATAAAGATCTGAGTATCATTTGCATATAAGTGGTAATCTAGGTGATGGTTTGACAGTAATGAACCAAGAGGAGTCGTGTATAAAGTGAACAAGAGAGGACCAAAAACAGAGCCTTGGTGGACCCCACAATTTAAATTAGCTGATGATGAAAAGGTGCCATTTGTGCAGACAGACTGAGTGCGAGGACTCAAATAAGTAGTGAACCAGTGCAGTGCTGAATCAAAAAGACCAAACCAGTGTTGGAGACGGTGTAGAAGGATGGAATAATCCACAGTATCAAAAGCTGCTGATAGATCAAGAAGTATTAATGCAGTGACCTTGCCATCGTTCATTGCATTAATGATGTGATCGTGGGCAGAGAGCAGAGCAATTTCAGTAGAATGATATTTACGGTATGCTGACTGAAAGTGAAGAAAAAGGTCATTTGACGACAGATGGGCATGAATTTGATTTGCAACCACTCTCTCTCGAATCTTTGATAAAAAGTTCAAGTTGGATATAGGTCTGTAATTTGCTAAGTCATTTGGGCACAGGGGTGGTTTCTTTATTAGCGGGTGGACCACAGCATTTGCAAAGGAAGATGGAAAGCAACCTTCTGTTAGTGAAAGATTTATCAGATTCAGAATAACTGGACCAAGGACATCAAAACATTCTTTGAGTATGTAATTTGGCAGTATATCAAGAGAACAATGAGTAGGCGGCGATGAAAAAATCAGTCTGTGAAGACCAGAAGGAGTGATAGATTGAAAGGAACTAAACACAGGTGGCGGTGAGACAGGAAGAGAGAACCCAGTTGAAGCAATGCTGTCGGATCGGTAATGCGAAGGGATCCGTTATCCTGGTTGCTGTCTACCGACCGGGGTCCCAACACGTGTGCGAGATGTTCTACGAAAAATTTGTCACACTGCTGCAGCTGGAGGCCTATAACTGTGAATTGTATGTTATCGGGGACCTCAACCTACATCTGGAGAGGCCCACTGAGCGTGCTAGTCAGAACTTCAACCAAATCCTGGACGCACACAGCTTACAAGTTACAGTAGCTGGTGGTTGAATCGACCAGTGATTTGGGAGGACTACTGGATGTGGTAATTTGGCCTATGGAGCTGACGATGACATAAACCACGGCCATAGAAACGGGCATCTCAGACCATAAGCTTGTTTTCTGGAAATCCGTGGTTGAGTGTCAGCTTCCTGAGTACAAGACGGTGAGGAGGAGGAATTGGAAGCAGTTCATACTGCATCTCAGAGATTCTGAACTTTCCGTGTAGGAAAAATCGACATCGGAGCTGGCTGAGTGCTATCACTTTGTGATCTCAGGCATTCTTGATGACCTAGCCTCGGTGTAGCATATTATAGTGACTCCCATATAATAATAACTCCCCCTTCATTATTATATATACAATAATGACTCCCCCTCATTATTATATATACAGCATATAATGATAATTCTCTCTATATCATAATGACTCCCTTAGTTTTTCAGAAGCAACACAGCTGAAGCAAAGGTATGCTACATTGGCCAGCGACAATATCCTGTGATTATATATTTTACCAACTCAGCAACAGGTAAATGGCGTGGACTACGGTTGCCACGCCATTGCAACAGCTGTCGAATTTCTAGTGGAGGATGGCGAACTTGTTCCTATATAATAAAGCATTAAAGTCATATCTCGTTTGATAGGCCTACAAACAACCATCCTCGTCGTTGTGGCCGTTGCATTCTAGATATTGTGCAGCGTCATATGCCTATAGGAAGGTGTTGATCCGCAGCCACGAGATATTTGCATAAGACCGGTGGGAGTAAATAATTCAAAGCATTGGAATCGAGAATCGAAATTGATGAATTAAGGTTATTATAGTCCCTTTCTTACCATCCACTTACCATTCCCTTACCATCCACTACCATTCCCTTACCATTCCCTTACCATCCATTACCATTCCCTTACCATCCACTGTAAATCCATCTTAATCCCCTTATAACAATAACATTCATGAGCTACTGCGTGCGAACTTGCTAAGCAAATGCTATAATGGCTCTAGACTCTAGAGTTCCTTATTCGTTAGTCTTTCAGCTGAATTTTAGAGAGTATAAGTACAAATTATAACTCCGACGTCAGCCTTTCTTTGCAAGTCACTGATAATTATAATGGCGGAAAATATAGGCCCTACAGCGACTCATGGGAGGTAATTTTTAAAAATGATTGTATGCAGCAGACATGGGTCAATTACAATTGTAATTGTAATTCAATTGTAATTAATTACATTTGGCCAATGTAATTGTAATTGTAATTGATCTGTGGAAAGTTCAATTACATGTAATTGTAATTGTCGTGTGTGTGTAATTGTAATTGTAATTGAGATATTGTAATTGTTTTACCCATTTACAGGAATGTGAGTTTTATAAGTTCTAATAGCGCATTAGCATGTATGAGCCGATGTCATGTCAGTCTATGAATGTATGGCAGTGAATACAGTGGATGGTTAGGGAATTGTCAAAGCACAACGGTTATTGGTAATGGACTCACTGCTCTGGTCAGTTGCCATGCAAAATTTACTTATTTACTTTTTACTGCCTTTCAAATTGGAAGGAAACCAGCTTATCATTTGTCTACTTCCTGTGTTCTGCGACTGCGCTTTTTTGTGAATAAAAGTTTAACGCCAGTAAAGATGAGCGTAAATCAAGCAGGAGTAATATGGAATTATTTTGAAAAGTCTGATGACTTTAATAATGCTGTTTCCAATGCAAATGTTAAAGTGAAGTGCCGGTTGTGTGGTGAATTAGTGTCATGCTCGAAAAAGGCTACTTCGAATTTGTTGACTCATTTGCAGGTTTGTGAAACTTTGTGTTAAGGTTTCTTGAAATCGGCCGTAGCACATGACTTTGTTGAACTAATTTATGTTAATTATTTTAGACACTTAAGTTTATTAAAAGAAGCAGAAAGAGGAATGAAAACTGATTGTAATTGTAATTGTAATTGACATGTTTGTAATTGTAATTGATCCCAATGTAATTGGCTGTAATTGTAATTGTAATTGACCAAACTCCATGTCCATTCCTGGGTGGTACCATCAAAATATCCATTTACGAGGGCACGGCGACCAAACATTATAACAAAGTCCACCTAGTTTACACTGTCTATCGACTTCGGCTCGAATTTATCATCAGCTGTTTCACTGGCCACGCCCAAAATAACGTCAGCTCCCCAGCCAGCCACAGATTCAACCAGCTTTCCTCTCCTTTCCCTGCAAATTCAAAAGCTTTTCCCATTTCTAAATCCCTTTGTTCTTGGTATTTAGACTCTTACATTGTATAGTTTTTCGATAGTTCCAACGTGTAGGGGAGGCAGTGGCGGACCGAAGGGGCGGAGGGGGCGGTCCGCCTCGGGCGGAACTTTTTCGGGGACGGCAATTTTTGGTGGTCAAATACATTTTAAAAAGATGTTTATATTGTCTGCCAGAAGAAACGACCGCAGTCTAAAGGCTGTGCTCAAGACCATCGTTGCATTGAGACTTTTTTAGTGAAAATCGGGATGAGACTGTAGACAATGCAAAGACCTATTCTGAAGAAATATTGTAGAGAAATCATTAATACCATATAATAATAATAAGCAGTTCATTAGGTAGTCCCCAGGTGGCGCCATTGGCCATTAAGTAATTGTAATAGATATAACCATAATAATACAAATAGCCTGAGGCCCTATAATAATAATACGTGGGAGGTCGGTGGCCTAATAGTGTAGGAAGGCTAGAAGGCGAAGGTTAGATGGATGGAGCCAAGAGCCAGGAGTAGGACGGCTGTGAGTGGCTGGCGAGGTTAGTATACCCCACTCAAGCCTGCCCAAAACCGTATAAATAGCGATCCGAACAGTAGCCAGGACCGATTGCCGAGGCGGCGTGTGTGGTGAAGGAAAGGACCTGTGATAGGAAAGGTACATGGTACATGGTACAAGGTACATGGTACGTGGTACACGGTACACGAAGAGGGGTACACGGGTACACGAGAGATAGGAAGGTACACGAAGAGAGAAGGGTACACGGGTACACGAGAGCCATACAATGTGAGGCGTATTGAGAGAAGAGAGGGAGAGACTGATGAATAGAGGCCTATATATATATATATATATATATATATATATATATATATATATATATATATATATATATATATAAGAGAAAGCCTATGCCAAAACGCTAGTTCGACCCCCACGCGTCCTTATGAATATTGATAACCCCTTTGTAGCCAGCCGGGCCTAGGCATCCTGGGAACGCTATAGTTAAGTAGTGAAGGCCTGGTTCGCCACATATTTGGTATCAGAAGTGGGGTGATTGATCTGATAAGTGAGGTGATTGATTTGACAAGTGGGGTGATTGATTTGACAAGTGGGGTAATTGATTCAATAAGTGGGGTCGAGCAGTATAAGTCGGGTAGACTTGAAGACAATTGGACACTAAGCACTTCTGCTGCGTCTCATATTTGGTACAGCGGAATTAGAGTGGCTCAGAGTAGTGGATTAATAAGGAAGGTTGAAGTAAGACTGGACAACGGTACATAATTGGTACTACACTATGGCAGAAGCAGTGCAAACAGTACCAAGTGAGACTAGGGATCCTACAGGTTATGAGACAGATGTCACTGAGCTCATTTCTTCTGACTCACACTTGGAAGAGTTTATAGAACAGGAATTATCAAAGAATATGGATAAGCACCGGAGACGGGCTATTGATCATCACAACCCGTGCGAAGATAGTTTCCGTGGGTTCGGGCGAGGACGAGCACCTGAAAGTACCCACAGTAAAAGGAGGCACGAGTCTTTGTCTCAAGAAAGAAGGAATCCATTGAGGATGAACGATGCAGACCTTACCTGTTCAGTGAAATCAGAGTCAGTGAACACCGCTGCACGGACCCGTAGACAATTACCTCAAGCACCGGAAAAGAGTTCAGGTACGCCAAGGTTCACATTAGTAAAAGTGGAAGAACGGGAAGAGCCGTTGAGAGGTAGACAGCGAAGTTACTGGGCTGAGACAGAAGAGTGGTCAGACTCTGATGGACAGAAGCCTGTGAGACCAGGTTATGGAGAAAGTAGACCACTAACCATTAGGAAACGTATGCCCATGAAACCGAATAAGTACGATGGTTCGGTGCCTCTAGAGACATTCCTCAGACAATTCGAGGTGTGTGCTCGGTACAATGAGTGGACGAACAGTGATAAAGCAGCATTCCTTCAATGCTCGTTGGAAAAAGGTCCAGCACAGTTGTTGTGGGACTTTGGGGCCAGAGACAGAGTAACTTACAAAGAGTTAGTGGAGAGATTAAAGCAAATGTATGGGCTCGAAGCGCAACAGGAGACGTTCCGCACACAGTTGCGATATAGAAGACAACGTGAAAAGGAGTCTAGGAGACCTTCTGCACGATATAAGGAAGCTTGTAGCCCTAGCTTTTCTAGGTCCGATCAATGATACCACAGAGATTATTGCCAGAGACTCGTTCTTAGAAGCAATGATAGACAGGGAGTTGTCACTTAAGGTGAGAGAACGAGAACCACAGTCATTAGATGAAACGTACCGAGTGGCTTTGAGACTCGAGAACTACAAGAGAGCCACTGAAGATGAGAACCGAGGATATCAGAGACAGTCTGAGTACCGACGAAACGTTCGAACTACTACGGAAGGAGACGCAAACGAGCGTCTGAGTAAGCAAGTGTCAGACTTCATTGAAGAACAGAAGAGCAGCTTAAGCAAGTGGCAAGCTGATTTGGAGCGACGCCTGTTACAAAATAGAGGTATCACAAATAAGCAGGCAGAGTCTAGAGAGCGGACAGCAGATGACATTGATGTTACAAGGCCTGAGACACTGGGTACCAGCGGCAGGACGAATCGCCCAAATTTCGATTGGAAGAGCAGAGTACAATGCTTTAAGTGTCGAGGAATAGGACACCTATCTCGAGAATGTAGAAGAATGGGACATACTGTACCTAAGGAAGATGTGGAGAATCGGAACGTGGTACGAACAACGAATGGAAGAGGCAAACGAAGATCAATGTATATTCGTGGAGTGATTAACGAACAGGAGCATAAGTGCTTGGTAGACACTGGCTCAGAGGTAAGCCTGTTACCAATAAACCTGGCTGAAGGTCTGAGATTAGAGCCGGCACCACAAATGCTACGTGCAGCCAATGGAAGTGAGATAAGCGTAGTGGGACAGGTAACGACACCTGTGAAGTTCGCAAGAAAGTGTAGACGAAAGGTGAACTTCGTGGTGTCTGAACAAATAACAGAAGTGCTCCTCGGAATGGACTTTCTCACGGAAAACAAGTGTTGGATAAACTTCGCAACTGACACAGTTTATATCGGAAGGAGTAAGGTACCGTAGATCAGGCAAGAAGGAGGACTTCATTGTCGACGAGTACAAGTAGCTTATAAAGTAAGTAAGTAAGTAAAAGTAAGTAAAATCTCGTTAATTTCTAAAGCGCTTTCAAAAGATGCACCGAAGTAGCTCCTTATTCCTATGCGCTTAAAGTAATAGTCCCTCCACGTTCAGAGATGGACGTACCAATAAAGGTGACGCATGGTGTCAGCCCGGGAACGTCAGACACTTGGATGACAAAGTACAAGGAGATAAAGTCCGGGGTACATGCGGCCAGAGTAATACTGAGGAAGACAGCCGAAGCTTCAGTGCGAATTGTGAATTTGAACGAGACTCCCGCCGTTCTATACCCGAACGATGGTCTTGGAGTGGTACATCCAGTTGAAGTATTAGTAAATCAAGATTCTGCAGGAACAGACAACATACGGATGTTTAAGGCAATGAGGACAGTAGAAGAGCTGTTGAAAGAAACCGAAAGAGAGATGTCTGAAAGGGACAAGGGCGAGTTAAAGTTGCTGCTACTAAAATATATAGACGTGTTCTCGCTGGACGAGAATGACTTAGGATATTGTAATATCTCTCAACATAAGATCGATTCTGGTACGGCCAACCCGATTCGTCAATCCTTGAGGTCTCAACCTAGAGTACATAGAGAGATCATAGACGAACACGTAGAAAGGATGTTACAGGACGGATTGATAGAACCAGCTCAAAACGACTGGGCGTCGAATGCGGTTTCAGTGCGAAAAAAGGATGATACCACCCGATTTTGTTTAGATTACAGAGCAGTTAATTTGGCAACGAAGGGAGACGCGTATCCTTTGCCAAGGATAGTAGACTGCTTGGATGCGTTAGCAGGAGTAAGGTGGTTTAGTACACTTGACTTGAGAAGTGCGCACCAACAGATTACGATGAAAGAGACCGATGCGGATAAGGCTGATTTTGTAACAAGACGAGGATCGTTCAGATGGAAAGTGATGCCGATGGGTTTGTGTGTAGCCACGCCACTTTTCAACGTACTATGGGTATAGTCCTATCGGGACTCAATTTTCTCATGTGTTTGGTGTACTTAGATGATGTGATAGTCTTCTCCGAGACACCGGGACAGCACATTGAGAGGTTGCGAGAAGTGTTTAAACGTTTGAGAGAAGCAAATCTGAAGCTGAAGCCAGAGAAGTGTAAATTAATGAAGCAAGAAGTTCACTTCTTGGGACATGTAGTGTCGGCTAACGGAGTCGCGACAGACCCTGAGAAGATTTCAAAAGTAATAACGTGGCCGTTACCAAGATGTTTGCGAGAAGTACGAGCGTTTTTGGGGCTATGTTCTAACTACAGAAAGTTTGTACCGGATTTTTCAAGATTGGCTTCGCCATTATCGGAACTTACTAGAAAAGATGTGAAATTTTATTGGAGCGAAGTACAACAAGCAGCTTTTGAGAAGTTAAAAGAAAAATTGACGACAGCACCAGTGTTAGGATTACCACTAGATGAGGGCAAGTATATACTGGATACTGCTGCATCGGACACAGCCATAGGAGCTGTCTTGTCTCAAGAACAGAATGGAGTGGTGAAAGTATTGGCTTATGGGAGCCGATTGTTGTCGGACGCAGAAAAGAACTACTGTGTCACACGTAGAGAGTTGCTAGCGGTAGTGTACTTTGTTAAGCACTACAGAGCCTATTTATTGGGAAGACCCTTTGTGTTAAGAACAGACCATGCAGCGTTGCAGTGGCTGAACAGAACGCCAGAACCAATAGGACAACAGGCCCGCTGGCAAGAAAGTCTGTCGGAGTACCAGTTCGAGATTAAACATCGACCCGGAGTCAGCCATGCTAATGCGGATGCCTTATCCAGGAGACCGAATGATACAGATGTAGAAAGGGTAGCGAGTATACAGGTGGATTTGAGTGAAACAACGTTGAAAGAAGAGCAACAGAAAGACCCTTTCATTTCGAGACTACGGAGTTGGGTAGAGGAAGAAGTACCAGAATTTTCTCAGTTACTTACCGAGGATGAAAAGACAAAGACGATGTGGTACCAGAAAGAACGGCTACAACTGAGAAACGACGTACTATATCGAGAAGACAGATGGAAGATTACAGGTATTGGTACCATCGACTCTAAGAGACGATTTTCTGCTTAGGGCGCATACAGGAATGACAGGAGGTCATTTAGGCGTGAGACGCACGCGTTATCAAGTGCGACAGAGAGCCTTCTGGCCAGGATGGTCCAGAGACACAGAAAGATTTTGCCGTAAGTGCGTTGAATGCCAGAGATATCGCCAGGGGCGGGCGCCCCGAAACGCCAAGCTAAATCCTATACCATGTGGAGCACCATGGGAGATGGTCGCCATGGATGTCACGGGACCTCATCCTAAAAGCCATAACGGATACATATATATACTGACGATACAAGACCACTTCACGAAATTCGTGGAAGCGGTGCCCATGCGAAACCAAGAGGCGGAAACAATTGCCCGAATATTCATCGAGAAGATATGCGTTGTATACGAGACGCCGATGAAGTTGCTATCAGATAGAAGACCCGCTTTCGAATCCCAAGTCTTCAGAGAAATGTGTAAGTTATTGGGAATAGACAAGGTGCGCACGATGAGTTATCACCCACGCACCAACGGATTAATGGAAAGATACCATAGAACCATGAACTCGATGCTGGGAAGGATGGTTCAAGAGAATCACAGAAACTGGGACGAGGTACTACTGTTAACAACTTCAGCGTGCCGAGCGTCAATACACGAGTGCACTAGATACACACCGAATTATTTGATGTTTGGCAGGGAGAATAGGATGCCAATAGACTTGGTGTAAGGACCAGTTCCAGAAGAGAATCGAAGAACTTACATCGACTACGTGGAAGATCTGAAAGAAAAGTTCACAGACGCGTACGAAATGATGAGAGAAAATCTAAAAACAGCAGCAAGAAGACGAAAAGATAAATACGATTTGAAAGTAAAACCGAAGAAGTTTCAAGTGGGAGAAGAGGTTTGGGTATTTGTACCTCGAAAGAAGAGAGGCCGATATCCCAAATGGCAGAAGTTTTATGAAGGACCATACGTTGTTTTGGAACGTACGGGGCCACTTAGTTACAAAGTTCAAAGGAAACTTCGTGGAAGAATCTTTGTAACTCATATGGACAAGATGCTTCTGTACAAGTCACGAGAAGAATTAAATGACGTGCGAAAGGACAAAGTCTGGTTGGAGACAAAGGAAGCATCTGAGATAGAAGAAAGAAATATTCCCGACGACAGAATGATGGAGTATATACTCCGAAGAACACTAGAAGTCACAAGGAATCCGAAGAAACCGAGATTCAGTATCAAAGACCTCGAAGAGAAATAAGAAGACCAGCAGGATTCAACAATTTCGTGTAATTTTATTGAGAGACTTTCATTGACTGCGTTGCTAAAATTGTTGTTTGAATGTTAAATGATAAACGTTAATTGATTGTTTTAATGATGTCGCTTTTGTAAAACGCGAACTGATTGTATGTGATTGACTTAGTTGTTGCTTCATGTTCACACGCTAAGACATCCACACACACGATTGAATGATTAAATGAGGGAAGGGGTCCATCCCAACGGAAAGTCCGGGGTGATGTAGCGAAATCATTAATACCATATAATAACAATAAGCAGTTCATTAGGTAGTCCCCAGGTGGCGCCATTGGCCATTAACTCTCTCGATTCGCAAGGCCGATTTTGCGGCATCTCTGTCTTTTCACATATTTCGTAAGGCCGTTTTCGAGTCCCCATTGTATCCGAAGAACGTAGCACCTGTCGACCATTCATTGAGCGCGGAAGCGCGAGAAGCAATCCATTGGACAGAAGAATGTGTCAGTAATAGAGGCACGTCATTCAATAGCTTCCATGCCTAGCTCACTTGACCGCCCACCTGTCACCACCATTGTTCCCCATCTCGGCGAAAGGACCAATTATTTTTGCCTCCTGGAATGTGTCAATTGCGGCACCCATTCATGAGGGGCTAGAGCGAACGCTTGCATACCTTCCCCGGGAGCTCAGGGTATAAGGAAAAGACCACAGGGAAGACAGGGGTGAAGGAGTTAAGTAATTGTAATAGATAAAACCATAATAATACAAATAGCCTGAGGCCATATAATAATAATATGTAGGAGGTCGGTGGCCTAATAGTGTAGGAAGGCTAGAAGGCGAGGGTTAGATGGATGGAGCCACGAGCCAGGAGAAGAACGGCTGTGATTGGCTGGCGAGGTTAGTATACCCCACTCAAGCCTGCCCAAAACCGTATAAATAGCGATCCGAACAGTAGTCAGGACCGATTGCCGAGGCGGCGTGTGTGGTGAAGGAGAGGACCTGTGATAGGAAAGGTACATGGTACATGGTACAAGGTACAAGGTACATGGTACATGGTACACGGTACACGAAGAGTGGTACACGGGTACACGAGAGATAGGAAGGTACACGAAGAGAGAAGGGTACACGGGTACACGAGAGCCATAGAATGAGAGGCGTATTGAGAGAAGAGAGGGAGAGACTGATGAGTAGTCAGCCATATATATATATATATATATATATATATATATATATATATATATATATATATATATATATATATAAGAGAAAGCCTATGCCAAAAGCTAGGTCGACCCCCACGCGTCCTTATGAATATTGACAACCCCTTTGTAGCCAGCCGGGCCTAGGCATCCTGGGAACGCTATAGTTAAGTAGTGAAGGCCTGGTTCGCCACAATATGTTCTGAACTGGAGATAAGCATGGAGCGTCGAATTTTCAAGAAGAAACGAATGGAAGGTGAAATGCCCGATGATGATGCACTATGGCCGAAGTTGAGCTAAGAAGAGAAATGTTGTCCATACTGTACAGTCTGGTTCAAGAAATATCACCTAGATTTGAACATGACACTCTTTCAAAGACATACGAATTCCTTACACCTTCAAACCTTTTTATAAAGAATAGGGCCTATCATTGTTAGTTAGATGATGTTGATGAGGATTTAGAGAAGGGAGAGTTCCTCTTCGAGAGGAAGAGTCTGCAAACATTTCGTTATCGCAACTGGAAATGTAGAAATGGAAGGTCCTTGGCGACTTCTGCAGTTAATTCAGAACTATAATGTCTGCGATTCAGTATCAAGAATAGTCGTACCGCTACGTGTGTTCCTGATAGTGTTGCGGGTGTCCAAACAAAATCGCGAACGACAAAATAGCGCCGACATAATCGCGTAGAGAAAATAGCGCCGACTAAACAACGCCGACAAAATAGCTCCAAAAACCCAGACAAAATAGCACCGACGTAATCGCGCAATATGAACGGAGCGACACATGTCAGAACACATATTAGCTTCTACGTTATTGATTAGTTTGAAGAGACATTTTTAACAGTTTAGTATTTGCTTCTACGTTAATGATTAATATGAAAAGACAGTTTTCACAGTTATAATATTATTGTTTGTTTTGTTTTCTCTTTTCCACATGTAGTCTCATTCTAATCTTGGCCATTACTAGTTTGTGATCAGACCCAATTGCGGCTGCACATGTTTTCACATCCAATACATTTGATTTCCAACGTTTGCTAATTATGATATAGTCTATTAGATTTTTTGTTTTGCTGTCTGGTGATAACCATGTCCACTTCTTGTCTTCCCTCTTTTCAAAGCATGTGTTCATTATTGTGAGTTTATTTGCTGTGCAGAAGTTTAATAATTGTTCTCCTCTCTCATTTTGTTGTGCTATTCCCCATTTTCCGATGGTTCCTTTCCATGTTTCATAGTCTACTCCAACTTTAGCATTCCAGTCTCCTGTTATAATTATTATATCATGCTTTGGGATTGCACTTATTGTAGGTTGTAATAGGTTATAAAAGTTGTCTATCGTCTCTTCTGAGCTATCGGATGTGGGATGTGGGAGATGTGGAATTATTGTCATTTTGCCAAACTTTGTTAGAAATCTTGTTGTTATTATCCTTGATGATATTGTATTGTATCCTATAAGAGATCTTGTTGCATTCTCTGTCATCAGTATGGCTACTCCTTCTTGTGAGCTGTTATCGTCTTTACCTGAACATATGATCTTGTATTTTAATTCGTCAACTGATGTTGTAAACTCTCCTTTTCCTTTCCATCTTGTTTCTGTTATTCTCAGTATATCCCACTGATACTTTTAATTTCTTGTACAAGTAAGTATATTTAGACCTCCCGTGTATTTCAGTGTTCTTACATTCCAGGTACCTACTCCTATGCACTCTTTTGCTCCTAGTCTTGATTTTGGTTTAGATTTAGATTGGCACTTACAGACACCCTGTATGAACTAATTAATAAGATCTACTACAACGAGACAGTGCCAGATGACTGGACAAAAGGAATTATCATACCAATATATAAAGGAAAAGGAGACAAAAAATATGCGATAACTATAGAGGAATAACTCTGCTCAGCATACCAGGAAAAGTCTTCACAAAGATTATACAAAAAAGAATCAGTAGTTATATATAAAACATAATGGGAGAAGAACAAGCAGGATTCAGACCTGGAAAAAGTACCATAGACCAACTCTTTACCTTAAGACAACTGATAGAAAAATACACAGAGGCAAATAAAACTGTATACATCAATTTCATCGACTACAAACAGGCTTTTGACTCAGTATGGCACGAAGGCTATGAGAAACATCGGTATAGAAGAGAAACTAATAAATCTAATACAAGCAATATACAAGAAAATGGAAAGTGCAGTAAAAGTTGATAAAGACCTATCAGAATGGTCTAAAACAGAGGTCGGGAATAGACAGGGATGCGTGCTATCTCCATCTCTCTTCATAATAATTCTAGAAGTAATCTTTAAAATAGCAACTGAGAATCTAAACATTGGAGTGAATTGTAGTGGATAAAATATATCAAACCTTAAATTTGCAGACGATGTAAGCTTACTAGGGGAGAGTGTAGAGGATTGGAAAGGCTTACAGACCAAGTAAATCAAACAAGCAGAAGATTTGGACTCCGGATTAATCCAGGAAAAACTAAAGTCATGGCAGTCAACAAAAAAGAGTGAAAATGACACACATATCATTAGAAGGAAATAACATCGAACAAGTAAAGAATTTTACATATGTGGGAGGAGAAATATCAAGCGATGGAAGACACGAACAAGATATTAAAAAGAGAGCAGCAAAAGGACTACAGACAATGGGAAGACTTAGACATATTTGGAATGCAAAAGAAATAAAGATCAACACAAAAATTCAAATATACAACACTATCATTGTTCCACAAATGCTTTATGGATCAGAAACGTGGATATTAAAAAGAGCAGATGAAAACAGACTGTTGGTGGCAGAAATGAGTTGTTTAAGAAAGATATTGGGAGTAAGTAAATTACAAAGAATAAGAAATGAAGACACCAGGAAAGGGACTAGGGATGAAACTTTCATGAAAGCGACAATAATAGATAAAATCAGAACAAAAAGACTTAGATGGTATGGACACGTAAATAGAATGAAAAGCAACAGACTGCCATATAAAGCACTCTACACATACAAAGAAGGAAAAAGAGGAAGAGGAGGACCCAGGAAAAAGTGGATGTATAACATCAAAGAAGACTTCGAAAGATACCGAATGACAATAATAGATGGAATGAGATTAACAACGGAAAAAGATAAATGAAAAAGTTTTGTGTCTAGCTATTGCCGCTAATGAGCTGGCAGAAAGTAACTATGATGATGATGATGATGATGATGATGATGATGATGATGATGATGATGATGATGATGATGAATAGTATCGTTTACAACGTTTATTAGCTGTTCGTGCTCATAGAATTTTGTAATGGTAACAGGTTGGTGAGTAAGTAAGCAGGTAATTAGCGTAGATTTGCTAGTAAACTAATGCTGCGTGTGTGTGTGTGTGTTTGTGTGTGTGTGTGTGTGTGTGTGTGTGTGTGGTTTCTGTGTATCGTTTCAGCCAATCAGAAGTTTCGGATGTTGACGTTCGTGGCGATCACGGATTGGTCGAGGAGAAAAAGCGTCGACAGTTGCAGTTTTGAACCGGAGTCGTTGGAACGCGGAGTCGAGCAGGATCGGACGGAGAGGTCGATGGGAAGAAGAAGAGGACCGGCGAAAGAAGAGTCTTCTCGTCGCGTTTTAGTTAGTTGATTAAATATTGCGTATCGTAGCGAACAGTGTTCGTGTGGGTGTTTGTAAGGAAATCGGTGTTTGAGTCGCTGTGAAATACAGGACTCGGTTTTCATGTTTCATTTGAATTAAGATTTAGTCAGCTGTTGTAGTTAGCGTCGCTAACGACGGGTTGCTATAGAGTACTGACACTGTTGCAAATGAACTATTAGCAGCCCTGAACATTAATCTAATTGAATGACCGCTATTGTTGAAAGAAGTTTAAATTAGTTAAGATTAAAATGCATTTGATAAGAAGGAAGTTGTTCGTGTAGCTAATGTTGATAGGTATGGCCTTTGAGTTACGATACTCAACATAATAAATATATACCCCTAGACTAGTTAGCGAGACCATAGTAGAGAGAATAAGGCCGCCATCACAATATCATTGATGATTGTTTTTCTAAATTACATTAGTCCTGACGTTATTGATTAATATAGAGACATTTTCAACTTTATAATAGCTTTAGTGTTGTATCAATTTTAAAAAACATGTTAAAGTTAAAGTTGTTCTCTCTATCGTTTCTTGTTTCTACGCTATTCTGTCGGCGCTTATTTGTCATCGCTCCTTTGTCGGCGCTAATTTGTCGTCGCGATTTTGTCAGCGAGGTTTTGTCGGCGCTATTTTGTCGTGCGCGATTTTGTTACGGTACCAGTGTTGCGAGCAGGGCCACCTTAACCATTGGGTAGTTTAGGCTCTGTCTAGGGGCGAAAATTTTTGTAGGGGCGAAATAAAACGGGAATGACAATTTTTATGAGCGAATAACGTTTTTTTGCTTATCAGGTTATTTCGGGGAGCGACGAGCGTTTTTTGCTCGTCAGACTTTTTCCGGATGTGATGTGAATGGACGAAAATTTCCGAAAATGAAAATTTGCCTAGGGCGCCAAAAATTCTAAAGATGGCCCTGGTTGCGAGCTGCGAACGATTGTTATCTAAACTAAAGTTAATCAATAACTACCTTCAGGCATCAATGAGTGATTCAAAGAAGGTTAACTGATGTAGCAATACTTAAAGGAGGATAGGTATTAATAATAATAATGATACTGCACTGCTAGACGACGAGGTAGACACCAGGATACAGAAAGCTGCTGTCAGCTTCGGACGTCTGCGAAAACGATTATGGAAGGTACATGGTATCCAAGTGCAGACGAAAATTAACGTCTACAATGCCACTGTCCTTGGCGTTCTACTTTATGGAGGTGAATGTTGGACCCTCTACAGTCGTCACGTTAGAACCTTAGAGGCAATTCATATAAGATGTTTACGCTCCATTCTTTTAGTTCGTTGGCAAGACAGAGTACCTAACACGGAGGTACTAAAAAGGCTAACTCTGTAAGTGTGGAGGCCACTCTGTCGAAAATGAGGTTTAGATGGTCGGGGCATCTCTATCGCATGGAAGACAGTCGCCTTCCTAAAATTCTTTTGTATGGTGAACTTTCATCCGGTCGTCGACAGAAATGCGGACAGCTCAAAAGATACAAAGATGAGTTAAAGGTCACCATGAAGCAATGCAACATTGATCCAAACAATTGGGAGACAGTGGCTGGTGACCGCACACAATGGCGCAAACTTGTCCATACTGGTCCTACAATCATGGAAAACAAACGCATCTCCAATGCTGAAAGAAGACAACAAGACCGTAAGAATCGCCTCAATTCAGCATCTTTCACCACTGCCGGTGTCGTATAAATTTATTTCCGCCATAAAATTATTTCCTGGGTGGTGTCTGCGGTTGCTAGGGAAATGAAATTATGCGGCATACGTATAAATCTATCTCCGTATAAATTTATTTCCGCCTATCAACATAACATCTAAAAATAGCTTTAATCACTTTAATGCATACGGTTAGTAGCAGGTAATAACTTTATTTCTTCATATAACTATATAGCCTGCTGTTGGTGGGGAAATAAAATTATAACCGGTAATAAATTTATTTCATATCTTCTGTCTATCTATACATGTGCATAGCATTGGTTGGAAATGAAATGATACCCTATGGGTAATAAATTTATTTCCTAGGAAATAAAATTATAGCCCATGGCCTACGAAGACCTCAAAACGACCCTTCTTATATGTGTATATGGTTAGGACATGATTTTATTTCCAACCAATGCTGCATGATGCAGGTATAGATAGATAGGAAATAAATTTATAACCGGCTAAAAATTTTCATCACCAACAGCAGGCTATATAGTTATGTGCAGATAGGTAGGAAATAAATCTATTACCCATAAGATATGATTTCGTTTCCAACCAATGCTAGATACTGGTACTGCTATAGATAGATAGGAAATACATTTATAACCGGCTATAATTTTATTTCCTAGGAAATAAATTTATTACCCATAGAATATCATTTCATTTCCAACCAATGCTAGATACTGGTATACTGTAGTAGATAGATAGGAAATAGATTTATAACCGGCTATAATTTTATTTCCTAGGAAATAAATTTATTACCCATAGGATATCATTTCATTTCCAACCAATGCTATACACAGGTATAGATAGACCGTAGACTAGGAAATAAATTTATAACCGGCTACAATTTTATTTCCTCACCAACAGTAGACTATATAGTTATGTGTGAATAGGTAGGAAAGTTTAGTCCTTAAATTCTTTCCAACTGATCTGGCATCACTAAACAATTATATATATATACAGTTCAGGCGCCCATAAAGTATATTTTTCCTCAATGGATAATGCAAATTTTCTAGTTTTTACAGATAGCGTAATTAATTGACCTGGTTCTAGTAGTAATTTGGGTTTTGTGCGCCATCGGCTGAAGCCCCGGGCATTATGATAATAATAATAATGTGATTTTAAGTGGTTTCTGAGGCTAAGCAAGCCTGTACAAAACTCTCGATCAGTGGAACTTGCCAATTGTTGCCGGTTTAACTTTACGGATGGTTCATTGTTGTCCTTTATTCCCTAATCCCTACTCCTCCACTCGTAGGTGGGCCTAAGCATCTGTCTAAGCTTCTATGGCCTAAGCAAGCACCGAATCGTGACTTTCCAAAAGTTAGGATGCAAATTGTAATCGCAAATGAGCAGGTTGGGCCGGGCCGGGCCTGAAATTTCGCGGGCCTAAACGGGCCGGGCCCTAAAGAAAAACAATGTAACGGGCCGGACCGGGCCGGGCCGGACCGGGCCGGGCCGAGCCGGGCCAAAAACCACGGGCCGGACCGGGCTGGGCCAAAAACCACGGGCCGGACCGGACCGGGCCGGGCCGGGTCAAAAAACCACGGGCCGCCCCGGGCCGGGCTGCCATCAGTCGGCCCGGGCAGGTGTCTAGTGTGTATGTAAGATCCGACTTCGAAAACTCACATACACAAACACGCACGCACCCGCACAGCGTAAATATAGTTAAGACCTTGCTGTTTAATTAGTCTTAACGGAGAGAGAGAGAGAGAGAGAGAGCGAGTTCATTGGCTGAAGCTCTATTTTCAGTATTGGACGCTTAAGCACCAAAAAGCCAGACTCTTGTGAAGTGCTGATGGCATCGTGGCAGCATGCACGCTAGCGTGAGAACATTACAATCGCCAAAAGGGAATGAAAGAAAAGCGATGTTATCTAAATACTGAAATCTATTATATTGGTGCGAAGTTTAACGAAACCTGATGTGCAGTAGGCCAGGCATATAAGTTACATACTACACTTGCTGCCGGTAGAACAAAGAATTGTATTTAAGACTGGTGTCCTTGTTTTTAAAATACTGCAGTCTGACCAACCTCAATATTTAAACTCTATGTTAAACCATCCGAAACATTATCATTCAACTAGATTTGCTGATATTTGTTAAATGTACCTAGAATAAACACAGAAATTGGTAAGAGAGCTTTTTCTATTTCTGGGCCAAAAATCTGGAACTCTCTCCCTCTGGTTGTCAGATATTCCAATAAATTGAGCATTTTCAGATCTAGGCTTAAAACACATCTCCTCCAATTAGCATTTCCTCCATAGTCTGTCTTGCTGTTTCCCTCTGACTGACCTCTGGAATGACCTGGTCTTTTGCGGGTGGATTTGAAGTACCATCGATTGATACCCTTGAGTATTAGAAATAGTGCTATAGAAGTGCATAATTATTATTATATAGGCCTAACTACTGCGAATGACCAGGGACGTAGCCAGGATTTTAGGTTTGGGGGCTGAAGCCCAAAACTCACTCACCTCCATGGGTGCCCGCACATTAGGGCAAGGGGGCATCGCCTGAAAAATGCAAATGCCAATGTTCCACATTGAAAATTGAAAACCTTGCTAAAATATTACCCATGACCATTGTGTTAAAATGTGTTTAGCCTCTCCTGGAAAAATGTATGTGGCGTACCCGTGCCCATCAATGCCATCATGTGCTTGCCCCTGTTTGAAAAAATTTCTCTGGGCGCCTATGCCCCTCTCTTCGCCTCCCATTGTCTTGCGTTAGACTTTCCCCGGCCGCGTTTTACGCGGCCTTCCTTGGAATGGGGGTCCGAGGGTTTCTCCAGCGGAATTTTTTTGAAATCATAGATGCTCGTACGTGTGTTTTAGAGCATTTTTTACACAAAATGATAGGTCTGGTATCACCAAGTTCCATGTCTGTAATTTCTTGTGTTTAAGTAAATTTCAAATAATTCTGCTTCGATTAATTATGTGCGTGTTAATTCAAAAATTGCATGCATTTGGCCCATACTAGTGTAAATGTTACTAAGAGTAAGTGATCACGTGGCAGGTGCTACTGCTAAATGAAAAACTTGTCTAAGGGTTCATCCATGTATTATGTATGCAAGAAAAGCATATTTTTAACCCCTCGCCCCCCCGATTGCACATAGCGTACAAAGGAAAATCTCCAAAATTCGTCCCCCTTCCGTCAGTGCGTACGTACTAAATGGATGAACCCTAAAACCGCTGTTAATCCAGTATCACAACTCACAAGTGACAAAAAGCGACAAAATATAGACAGCAAGCAACTAAATTGCCAATGAAATCTTCAAATCACAGTTAGACCTACTAGTTAAAAAGCAGTACCGGTAGCCTGGTAGGCTAGTTAAGGCATAGCAATTAACATCCAATACTATCAATAATTAATTGTTCATTTATAGGTCTTGTACAACTGCTTCTGGTCTCAAATTATAACACAACATTTAATAGAACTTTCCTCGCCTATCCAGTCGTTCAGCAAAGGTGTTTATGAGCTATTCAATATCCATTATCCAATGTACGATTCTTGTGAACCGGAACATGTGAACATTATACGATTGTAGCAGTAGCACCTGCCACGTGATCACTATAATGTGAACATTATACGATTATTTACATTATACGATCGAGCTATTACCACTTGCGTCGTATTAGACAAGTTCGTCGCTATCTGCCTACCTCGGCTGCGACGGACCTCGTCCGGGCACTAGTGGTCGCTCGAGTCGACTACTGTAATAGTGTGCTATACGGCGTCCCACACAGTCAACTCAATCGACTTCAGGCGGTGCTGAACATCTCGGCCCGCCTCATCTATCGCTCCAGATGGGGATCACATGTCACTCCACTCCTGAAGGACCGATTGCATTGGTTAAGGATCCGCGAACGGGTAGCGTTCAAGCGACATTGGCTTACGTACCGCGCCCTAAACGACCCTCATTGCCCGACATATCTCTCCGAGCTGATCGTGAGAACTACAGCAATCGAACGTCGTTCCATACTTCGTTCCGGACACAATGCTCAACTGGTCGTCCCTCCTCCCCTCCGGACAGCGGGTCTCGGAGACAGATCCTTCCGGCGTGGCAACCCTGCTTCGTGGAACTTGCTCCCGAAGACAGTGACAACTGAGTCACTCCATGAGCGGTTCCGGAAGCAGTTGAAGACGCACCTGTTTAACAGCTCGTTTTTGTAAAGCGCTCTTGACTTTGCCTCAATTGACATGTTTACTGCGCTTAAAAAATTGTCTTGCATAATAATAATAATAATAATAATAATAATAATAATAATAATAATAATAATAATAATAATAATAATAATAAACAGAATTGCCAAGTCACTCAGGTGATGATCGCCAGTTTTGCTACCCAGGCATGTTTTAATTAACTTCATGGCAGAAAATTATTTGCTCGCTGCCCAAAGCAGTACAGCACCATAGCGAATTATTGACACCACGAAATCATTACCATTAGGTCGTAAAATTACTGGTGTTAAGGGTGCAGATCACTCGAGACTGCACTAACTGCACCAACAAAACTGTTGAGCCCGCAATGCCATTTGGGCTTGAATTCATTGGGGGGCTAGCTTCAGGTTGGGGGGCTTGATCCCCCAAGCCCATTCCTAGATCCTTGGTCCTAGGTCCCTGATTACAACACCAACATTTCGGCATTTATGCAGATGAAGCCCGGTCGTTTTATTAACTTATATTGTACTATGCACTAGCACTATCAATATGCGCCACGTATTTAATTTTAATCTATCATCCTTGTGGTTTTAGGAGAAAATAGAACTTTTGTACCAACGATTGTTCAGAAACTATTTTCACACTCATTAAAACTACTTACTTACTAACTTAATGAATATTAATGAATGTTAATGAATATTAATAAGTAACAGCTTCTGGCATTTACGACATTCCTTTTCATTGGTCACAACCACCAGCCGCCAAAGCGGCGAATGGTGATTGGTCAAAGTGCATCATTATTTCAAAGCCATAAATTTTTTCATGTGCGGATCTCTTTGCGTTTTCAACATGGCTGCAAATGTGACTGAATTAACAAATTTTGGCATTGGGCAGAAAACTCGTTCGGCCGCGTCAACAGTGAATTTTTGTCGGCTTGTGGGTTTGCTGCGTAGGCGAGTTTCGTGTCGACGATGCGTGCGACCCATGAGATTTGATATCAATAGTGTGATGGTGTGGCGATGATGGTGAAATTAGTGGTGAATGTGTAATTAGCGCTAGATAAAGTAAACATGTGTGACCTAGTTTGACTAATTGGTTGCTATGGTAATTAAGGTGCAGCAGACGACCGGTGGTGCGATTGGCTGAGACGGGCGTTTCCTGAGCCAATAGGACGTAGCGTTTCGAGGACACTGGAGTGCGTGACCAATCGGATAGAAGGAGTGTTCGAATCTGCCGAGCTGTGAGGAAGAGTCAAGGTCGTTCGTCGGAAGGAAGAGGAAAAAATGGCGACTGGAGCCGAAGAGCTGGTCGAACGTCGATCGTCGCATTGATTTTAAATATATTTAAAGGCGTATTTCGATTAAATAAAACGATCTAACGTATCTGTATTTAGTCGTCAATTGAGCGTTGCGTTTGTAGAGGAGCTCAGGAACTTGTTTGATAGTTTTATGTGGTGTTTTAAGATCTGTCTATCGACAGTCTAATTGTTTATAGTAGTAACTGGTTGTTAACGGAGAACTATCATACGACCATAGAGTTAAAGTATTGAACTTAGTCAAAGACTCTGAATTATTATTATATTTGATGAGCGCTATTAATGTAGATTTGATTATTTTAGTTAAGAATAAATATGTATTTTGAGAAGAAAGTAGAGTTGTGAGTGAATGTTGATTGGCCCGGCCTGAAAGTAGGTTATTGAAAATATCTACTTAGTACCCCTAGAATAGATACGGCGAGCATTTGCTGAGATAGACCAGGGGGCCATCACAATAGTAGTCAGTAGGCTTCTTAACAAAAAACTCCTAAATCGTGCAAATTATGTCTACAAAGGAATATCCGGCATTTTTTGCAAGCTTTAACAAAAGTAAATAGATCCTGATATTGTCACTTTGTCCGATTTTTAAATTAAAGGAGTAAATTTGATGTCAAAATTACATCGATTTGGTCTACCTGTGGGCTATTTTGATCAGCGCGTTGTGCGGTTTGCCGTCCCTTGTATGGATGTTGTTTACCCCGTGTGGTGAGAAATTTTTAATTTAAAAGAAATTTTACATACCATATGACAAGATATGTTTGTAAATAAAATTTAAAACTAATACTGAGTTGATGGAGTCGCTTGTTATTCGTTAGCATTGCATGATTTTCATTTTCTGTCGCTTTTGTTTTACCGGTAATGGCCACACGCACTCAATCCCATGGCAACGCAGCATTCAAGTAAGTAAAATCTCGTTAATTTCTATAGCGCTTGCAAAGCAGCACCGAAGTATCTCCTTATTCCTAGGTGTTTAATCTTAAAATGATGTAGCTATAGCCAAAGGTGTGGTTATTCATGCACGGTCGCTTAATCCAAACACTAGTGGTTGTGACGTTACAGCTATAAAGGGAATGATTTTTTAAGAGAAATCATTTCAGTTTAGAAAGAAAAACTTGAGAAGTTGCGAGAATGGAAGGAAATTGTGGCCCATGATTTCTTATTCGACCGTGATCAGTGTTTATTCTAGGCCTTATTTGGGGGATTCCCCTCCAAGTTTGAATCCCTCCCCCCAATTTTGTTTAGACATTTTGGCGAGTAGTATGACCTCCCCAATGTCTGTTCCCCACAAATTTTAAATTCCCCCAATGTCTAGAATAGCCACTGGACCGTGATGTAGACAGCGGGGGATGATGTAAATGAGTTCCGAAGTTCTGGTGCAGCATGCTGTTTGAAAAAGCATGGTTGCAAATTTGAGAGACGATTGATTCAGAGGAAGAAGGCGAGTTACATGAGAGGAAAATCGAGTAGATCGAGAATGTTGTGGGATTATCAGATTTCGTAGGTAGACTGATTTTGATGCATGAAGTGAGTTATAAGCCATCGATATTATTTTATATTTAATGCGTTCTGCTATTTTCAGCCAATGAAGAGATTTGAGTAACGGTGAAATGTGGCAGAATTTAGGTGATTTGGTAACTGCACAAGATAAGGCATTTTGAATCGAATGCAGTTTACATATGGAAGCTTTTGGAAGACTGTGAACCAGTTGCAGTAGTCTAACTCAGGGGTCTCCAAAGTACGGCCCGTGAACCGGATACGGCCCGCCAAAGACTTTAATCCAACCCATCGGCAAGAAATGAGTTACATGTGTAAATCTATTACCGGTATACGCAAATCTATTATACGTAGGAATCTCTTTTTAGAAGATGGCAGAGTGGGTTACGTGCTGGAGCGTCAGGCTGACAGAGAGCATTCAAGCCCCGTTAGTGCCCCTAGTGGCTTTCACACAGGCAGTAATGCCTTCTAAGCCACTTTAAATCATGCTACGTTTTTTCACCGTCTGTGTCATAGAGACATAAGCTTAATTTTAACTTGCTTCAACTTTCAGCTGTCTTACTCTTTACCATACAGTAGGTATACACTATCTCATTCATTCATTCATAACTGACAACTTATATAGCGCAGTATGCATGACAAAATGTCAAAGTCAAGAGCACTTTACAGCAAATAAAATATCTCAACTGTACGAAATATTAAACAAGTGTGTTTTGAGTCTTCTGGCGAACATTTCAGGAGAAGTCGCTTCTGTCACGTCATCCGGCAGTGCGTTCCATAGAGCCGGATTCCCGCGAGACACCGATCTCTCCCCAAATATCGCAGTCTTGACCGGAGGTGGTATGAACAGCCGAGCTCGGCCGCTAGATCGGAGTCGTGAACGCATTTCGGTCGTCGTAGGCATGCGTATCAGCGCCGTTAGATAGTCCGGGCAGGTGGGATCACGAAGCACTCGATACGTAAGCCAGCATCGTTTGTACTTGATCCTTTGCGGAATCCGCATGGACTCAGTCATTGCCAATTTTGTGATTTCACTGATGGAAATCGAATCTGAGTATCCAGACCTACTTTACCATACTTCAGTGAGATGGCTTAGCTGTGGGAAAGTCCTGACTCGATTTTTAAATCTTCTAAGTGAGTTTGAAATATTTTAAAATGACAGGATCCATCCACTGGTGTTGATCACAGAAAGTGAATGACTTTGGAAATTTGCATTTTCAGCAGATCTATTTGTGCTTCTTAATAATTATTATGTTAATATTAGAATACAAGGTGAAACGGCACTCATCTGCAATTTGTACTTTTTTGAGAATCAGTTATCACAAAAGCTGTGATTCCCTTTCCATGCTTGTTTGCTCAATATCATTTCAAGTTTGAGAAAACATTTCTAGGAACGTTTCTCTTATATCTGAATGCATGTAAGTTGAAGATAAGACTCTTTTAAATTCCTTTTGACTCTGTCATTAAAGATTTAAGACATGGGTATCCGCAGAAATCAATTTTTCATGGGTGCAAAACAAGGTCTTGTAACTAAAGAAATAAAAAAATTTCCAGGGGGCACAAGTTCGTTGGATTCTTATATAAATTCATATTATAACTTAGTGCTATAGGTTACTTTTTAGTGATTTTACTTTTTTAACAACTTCCCAGTTTTTCCAGGGGTGCAATTGCACCGTTTGAAGCCTCCTCCGGACGCCCATGATTGAAGATTTACCTTCTGATTTGCAAAAGGAAATTTTTGATGTGCAATCTATTGATATCCTGTAGGGCAACTTTAAGGAAGGAAATTTGATAGAATTCTATCAATGCCTTCTAAATGATCAGTTTATTCATTTAAAAAAAAGTTTGCTCGTGAATTCATTTCTGATTTTGAAACTAAATATATGTGTGAAAAGACATTTAGACATTTTCTAAGATGAAGTTCGTTAAACCCTTCTTCAGATTAGCATTATCTGATGGACATTTCAAATCCTTATTTACTATAGAGACTACACACTTTGAACCACTGCTTGATGTAATTTTATCATAAATGCATCAGTTTCATTTATCACACGGTAGTTAAAAGCATTTCAATTTCAACTGATATTCTGAAGTCTGCTTTATACAATGCATCATAATTCAGCAATAAATAGTCTGTTATTGTCAGTTATTCATTCACTGTATAGTGTATTTTTCTAAATATAATTTCTTCAGCATGTGGGCCGCAGAACCGTCAGGGACAAAGGTGGCATATATCTCGAATGTGAGCATAACGGGATTTCAATGTGTGAGCTTCAAAATTTAGGGACGAGTCAAAAGTACAGTAGATCCAAGATTTTTGCAGTTGGAACAGGGGTTACTATTGTGTCTGGGTGTGGGATTTTCAATTTTTAAATTGTTGTGGCAGTCTAATTAAAAGAAATTCTGTTGTGAATGGATTGAGAGCAAGAAAATTAGACTGGTAGAAAAGCATTTTCTGTCAAAACACTAGTACTGATAAAACCAGTTGTTGCCAGTGTTGTCAGTGCTTGGCCTTATGCTTGGACTGGTACTGTGCTTATGTATCAAAAAGCAAATGCTTGTGCTTGGCATTGAAGGTTGAATACTTGTGCTTGTAGTTGGCATTGAGGATTGAGTACTTGGACTTGGACTTGGCCTTGAGAGTTGAGGCCTGCAAGTACAACGTTTAATAACAAAGTTACCAATTTTGCAAATTAAAGCGCTAGTGCGCGTATTAGTTATATACAGAGGCCAGAGAGTAAATAAATAACAGTCTTTGGGTCAGTATTACTGTTAGTTGGCCCAGACAGAGCTTTAAAAAGGCTAAAGTTTGGGGCAAAGATCATGTCTCTAGCTGTCACAGAAGTGGAGATATTACAGTTTTACTGTCACGATTTGGAGCTGGTCGACCAAATTTTCATGACCCATAGTTTGGACATGGGTTGACCCAAAACTCTAATATTTTGGTTTTCAACATTACTCGTGGGGATGAACAATTGTGCCAATTTTCATCCAAATTTGAGACGGTGACGCCCAATTTTATTCAAAAGTATGTTGATTTTTATGTGGAATCACCCCATATACAATGGTGAAAATGAAAAAAAAATCAAAATGTTTTTCTAAAAATGTGACAATATCTCATAACAATCTGCATTCAATACTGATCACAAAAAAGTATTTTGTTTGCTTGTAAACTGTATTTGCACAATTTTACACCAAGCCAACTAACTATAGAGAGAGGTGGCGATGTCATCCGTGTAACCGGTCTGTATCTGTCTATCTGATAGGCATGGAACTTTCTTTGCAAACGCGAAGTCTCATTCCCCGCGCAGTCGACAACGGGCGCCAAACGAAGAAAAAACTTACTTACTTATTATCATTATTATCAACGTACTGATTAATGTGGTAACTCGTCCAAACGAACTGCGTGAACACATTACAAAGTTACAAATAACTCGTGCGATATAACCATGTTTTAATTCTCTCTCTAAAAGTATTCAAGGTCGTAGAGAGCTGTATTGATGGCGGTAGACAATTCCATGCCCGAGCCGCGGCCGCGGGAAATGCTCGATCTCCGACGGTTCGGAGGCGCGTCCTCGGGACCACCAATAAGGCGGATCCGGCCGACCTCAATCTTTGCCGGCCTGCGTGGTCAGCCACTCGCGATAGTTCGGACGCAAGGTATTCTGGACCGGCTCCATTCAGGCAACGGAAGGTCAATGTTGCCAGCTTGAAATGGATCCGCTCTGGTACAGACAACCAGCGCAGATCGCGTAGCAGCGGAGTAATGTGATCGTCTAATGAGGCCTGGTGTATCACTCGCGCAGCAGCGTTCAGGACGGACTGGAGACGGTTATGTAGGTATTTCTTTAGTCCAGCGAGAGTTCCATTGCCGTAGTTTAATTTGGACAACTTACTCCAAGTCATGGGCGTAAAACACGGGGGGACGGTCCCCCCGAATAATTAGTTGGCGGGGACAGAGTATCAATTATCCCCCAATGTTTTGGGTTATATGGTAAAAATTCTATCCTATCCCATGATGTTGATGCCAGAATTAAGCCAAATCCACATTCTCTCATTTCGGATGACCATTTTTGCTTGTCAGAGTATTTGGAGAGGGAAAAATATAAAAATATCAGGATGGCCTTTTTTGGCTTGTCAAGACGTATTTCATGGGCGATTTTAAGTCCCCACCATAATATGCAATATCCCCCATAATGGAGGAGGGGGATTTTTTTATTTCGGGGTCAACTTTTAGAAAGTTATTCTATCCCCCCCAATGTTGACGCCAGGTTTACGCCCTGAGTGTACATACATGCAAAATAGTCCTAGACCAGACAATGCATGGGCTACTTGGTTATTATTGTATTTCATGGGCGATTTAAAGTCCCCACCATACTATGCAATATCCCCCCAAATTGGGGGAAATTTATATTTCTGGGGGTCAACGTTTTAAAAATTATTATATCCCCCAATGTTGACGCCAGGTTTACGCCTCTGCTTGAAGGGTAGAAGTAATACTTTGTTAATTACTTCTACTTCTAGAGACTTTTAGATATCTCTATGGCAGCGTGTATGCGAAGCATTTAGCAACATTGTTTGGTACAAAAGTTCGATTTTCTTATAAAACCACAAGGATGATAGATTTCTTATGTTGTGCATATTGATAGTGCTAGTGCATAGTACGATATAAGTTAATAAAACGACCGGGCTTGCTTCATCTGTATAAGTGCCAAGATGTCTACAGAACGACATTTCCAATCTAGGCTAGTGGGCTTGAGGAAGCGTGATGAGCTCCTAGTAGCCTGAATCTGTGGAGTCCCAGCCGAAACATTTAAGGGTTATTTAACTTATTTTAGATTCATATATCGAGATTTGGTGCATATTTTCCTGGCTGCGGTATATGAAAGCATTTCCGCAATCCCCAAATGGAAAAAATCAAAATCACTAGTTCTCCTATGGTTGCCTGGGGGAGATCCAACAGTCCCTAATCTAAGGTAAATTTGGATTCAAATCTTGAACACTGGAGCACATTTGCATGCTACATTATATGACAGCTCTTCGGAAATTACCCTAAACCTGATTTTACCGCATATCAGCGGTTCGCCAAATTTTTCAACAAAAGGCCACATTTTGGGTTTTAAAATCCTGACTACACATGCCGTTTTCTAACTACTTAATTATTAACTGCCAAAGCCTAGGGCTAAGTTCGTTTTATAGCCATATTGACTGCTGTTCTTTATGCCTCAGAGACCGGAGATTAGCGCTGGTGTTGGAAAATAAATCCTCCCCAAACAGAGTCTCCGTCCGGCGGATTCATTTAAAAATAAAATCGCCTAGGGGCGATTAGGTTTTAAATAAGGCGATTTTATTCTAAAATGAATCCGCCGGGCGGAGACTGTTTTAAAACTTCATTTGGGGAGACTTTATTTTGTGACACCGGCCTCCTTGCTCGAAATCGGGCATCGCAAAAGTTACTTTTTCAGAACCAAAGTTCCCCTCTAAACCTAGAAATGTCTTTAGCTTAGCGCCTTAACCAAATCCTTTACTTCAAACTATCAGTCCATCACTTAGGTGTAAATGGGCAGATAATGCGTGTGGACACACGCACATTTAGAGACATGTTCTTGTATGGAATGCCCACGAAAGATGGCATTTTACAAGCATTTGTCTGTAGGCGGCAGAGGCGTCATTTGGGGGCTGGGGCCGTGGCCTCAAAAAAAATGAAAATATTATTTTATAATGTATTGATGTGCAACAAAAAACAAAAACAGGGACGTCATTTGCGTTTGGGGGGAGCAAAAAAAGTGAGCATCCCCTTAAGTGCTAAAGAAGAAGTGCTTGATAAGTAACTAATCCTAAAAAAGGGCTGACGAGCAAAAAAAAGGTCGTCAGCTTTTTTGGGAACTTGTCAAGTCGAAAAATAAAATTAAAATTTATTATTTGAAAAAAATAAAAATTGTGAAAAATGAAAAATTTCCAAAAATTTCTCGCCACCCCCCCAAGAAAAGTGTGAAATGACGCCACTGGTAGGCGGTCTCTTATATAACTATAATTACTTAAATTAGATAAAATACAAATGCGCAACCACAGTTGCGGAAATTCTATCATTTCGGGGAAAATTTTATATACCATAAGATGGGTATATTTCAAGTAGGCCTGCGAGTGAAAGTTTAAATTCTGTGGTTCAGTCGATGATTAGGCCCCTATATGGCTAAGTCACAAATATGAGCACGCTTTTTGATTACGTATTATATTAGCCATAAATAAGATCTAAATATAATTTTACACCTTGTTAATTGGTTACAATATAGGCCTAGTGCCGTTATATAAATTCAAGCTGAAACGTCGAGGTGTAATGAGTTTAAAGCTCTTCTTAAGTACGATGTCTTCAGTTCTCACTGCGGCTTATACATATACAGTCAAGTCAGTTTTCAGTCTCCTGCATTCGATTCATGATATAAAACGGTCAAACGCATTCAATGTATTTATTACCACTCTAGGCTCAACGTCGGTAAATATCTAATACCTTCAGGCCTAGGCTAAAAACTCATATATTCCTCGTTGCATATCCTTCTTAGCCTTAACCATGAGGTATTGACTCTCCACTGGTTTTCAACCACGATCCACCACGGACAAGATCACGACTACACATTTTTACCGAAGCGACCATCCATTGGTGCTGATGCACTTCTATAATGGCGCCAAAGTAGTTTCCTGCTGCTGCCTACACCACCACCACCACCACTACTGCTACTACTACTACTACTACTACTACTACTACTACTACTACTACTACTATTTCCATGACGAAGTCACTAGACAGTGAGCGATAAAAGTTAATAGCCAATAAAAAGTAAGACTGAGGTCCAATTTCGATAGGTGGCGCTTGTTGTTAGTGAGCAGGGAGTGAATACTGTTGACCTTTGCTCTCTAGTTAGCTCATTTGGCTTCACTGTTCGCCTCTATGCTGATAACATTCAAATTTACCGACATTGCCCTCGCTCTTCTCATACTGAGCTCACTCAATTAGTAGACAATGCAATTCCAACTCTTCGGGATTGAATGTTTTCCAATTGACTTCGACTGGACCCTGACAAAACTCAACTTATTTGGCTTGGTGCTAAACATTTGCACTCAAAAATACTGAACTCTCTCTTTCCTAATCTATCTTTCTAAAATTGTATCAAAAACCTCGGCATTTACTTTGACAGTAACTTGACCTTCAAAGAGCACTTTGCTACAGAGATGTCCATGGATCCATTTTTTAGAACCCAATCCAACCCAACCTATCAAATCTCCAACCCAACCCAACCAACCCATGCCGATAGTAGATTTACTTGACCCAACCCAACCCACTGTAACACATTACAGTTTCTTAAACCATGACTTATTTTCTGACCCGACCCAACCCACCATTAACATGGACAAGTCCGACCCAAACCAACCCATGGACATCTCTGCTTTGCTAGACTCTCTCGATCCTGCTTTGACCAACATAGGCAAATTAGGGTTATTCGTTCTTCGCTTTCTTTATCTGCAGCCAAATCTTTGGTTCATGCTTTTGTGGCTAGTAGGCTAGACTATTGCAATTCTCTTTATCTTGGCCAGCCCAAAAGCCTGCACTCCACTCTGCGTCTCGTCTTGTGGTTAAAGCTCCTCGCTACTCTAGCATCTCAGACTTTATGCTTAACACCCTCCACTGGCTTCCAATTTCTGACCACATTAAATTCAAACAAGTAATTATTGTTTCTGCAACACTTCGTGGTCAGGCACCGTCTGACATTACTGAGCTTTTCAAATCACCCTCTTCCACTGCTCATCGCCTGCTCCGTTCCACTGATCAAAAGAATGTTTAAGTCCCCAGATCACGCACTGCTTTTACTCAGTGTCGAGCATTTGCAGTGACTGGACCCTCCCTATGGAATGCCTTAAACCCATCCATCCGGTAATCACTTCTTACTTTCTCGCTTTGTTCAATGCAAAAGCTAAAGCCTCACTACTTTGCCATACGACTCCAATGCCAGGAGCGCCTCTGAGTAGAAATAGAAGAGGCGCTACACAAATGCTACATTACATTGCATTGCATGGAAGGAACGGTCCAAATAGTGTTTTAATAAAGATAGGGCGCCTTGAGCACCTTAAGAGGGAGCATCTTAAGTGGAAAGCAACCGGAGATAGGGAAAGCACCTTAACTGGAGCGCAGTCTGAGATAGAAATCACTTTAAGCGGAGAGCACATTGAGATAAGGAGGCACCCTGAAGTTAAGCACATTGAGATCTGAGTCCTCAAAGGATTAAGCGCTCTGAGCGCGGAGCACCCTAATTAGAAGCACCTTAAGGGAGTTGCCTGAAAGATAAGAGGAGTTTGGTACGCCGAGTCGTTAAGAGAGTTCGGTTCCTTAGTCAGGAGGATAGGTGCGGTGCGTTAAGAGATAGACGCGGTGCGTTGAGAGATAAGTGCAGTGCGTGGATTTATTGAGCCATACGAAGGTTGCGTTGCACCAAGGAAACGGGCGATAGAGTGCGTAGTGAAAGAACCTAGTATTCTTAGCCAAAATGCTAACGTGGCACGTGCTTTATTGTTGAGTTTTACACAGTGTAGCAGGCCGGGCAGCAGGGTTATTTCGAGGATTATCAATTTGGGTGGTGTCGGTATATTTTTGGGGGTCTCTCCTCCCGGCAATGTGTGACAGTAAAAAAGTCATCCCAGGCTAAGGCTAAGGTTGCCAGACTTCCGGAAAAAGGAGGAAATGTCCTCCTTTTGGACCTCGTGTCCTCCGTCCAGCAGGCATTGGTCTGAACTGGGAAAATGTCCGGCTTTTGTTCTCATCATCTACTGACTTGAATTTCGGCATAGATGTTGCAAACGTTTTTGACGTTTGTTTCTCGTCAACAAAAACGCGTTTTTAGGTTTTTATTTTTTACGTTTTTTTATTTTTTTGTGTTTTTCAGCGGCTTTTTGCAATATGGCATTTTCTTTCTCAACTCACATAAATAGCATTTGTAAAGTAGCTCACTACCACCTTCGTGATTTGTATCGTATTAGGAATTTCTGAATAAACCTGCATTAATGCTGTTGGCAAATGCCTTAGTGTCCAGTCATCTTGATTATTGCAACTCCTTTCTTTTTGGCGTTTCTAAATCAAACCTGGCTAAACTCCAACGAGTTCAAAATTCATTGGCTCGGGTAGTTTCAAAAACCCCAAAACGTGAGCACATAACCCCAGTCCGTAAGGGTCTTCACTGGCTTCCAATTAAAGAAAGGATAGACTTTAAAATCTGCCTTCAGGTATACAAAACACTTTACTACAAGGAACCCAGTTACCTTCTTTCAAAACTTTCTGTACAAGCAAACAAATACTCGACCAGATCCTCGTCTGCAATAGTTCTCTCCATCCCCCATACTCGGACAGTTCTTGGTTCTCGTGCTTTCTCAGAGGCTTCCCCAAAGCTCTGGAACTCATTGCCTCAGCATGTTCGCATTGCAAATTCATTACAAATTTTTAGAGCAAGATTAAAGACCCATCTTTTTGACCGGGCTTATCCACCATAGACTGTCACCCATTTGTCCGGCCGGATACCCTGGATTTGACCTGGATCTTTAGTGATTTGGAATTGGTGTGCCATCGGTTGATGCTCCTGTGCATTATGAAAGTGGCGCTATAGAAGTTTAAGACTAGATTAGATTAGATTTCTATTATTTCTAGATCATAGGTCAGACAAGCGGTGAATCAAAATGTTCTAATGTTTAGTCAAGGCGTTACGCAATTTCAATTACGCGAAATTTAGCGCCAAAACGCCGCAATATTGAACAGTCAAAAAATGAACCACATTGAGGTGAATTCTTTTGTTTTTTGTTGTAAAGTGTACGAAATGTATATGAAAAGGTGCGGTGTATTTAAAAATATTATCGGCAACTGCTTAGAATTTCTTAGAATGTGAATTTAACCAGCTTTGAAGGTGATACGTTTACGTTAAATCTAAGATGATCGCTTCGTCCTGACTGTTTATGGTTTTAGAGTAGCTAATTAGTTTGGTGCCAGGACAATGTTATTAATATTTATTCAAAAAGCTACTAACAAATTGTCACAATAAATAAATAGGCCTACTACAGCGTTTTCTACATTAGACATACTAATGTGTGTTTCTCCTTATCTTGCTTTTCTTCGTTTATAAACTAATTACGCCACCACAGTAGAAAACTAACATGTTAGGCTTAATTTCTGTGTTGGCTAAAAAGTAAATAAACGTTTTTCTACGTTTATTACGTTTTTTATTTTAGATTTTACGTTTGCAACATCTATGAATTTCGGTCTACACGGCCATGTAATTGACAATTGCACACTCTCGTAGAAGATAAATGCTCAATGGACAAAGAATAGAAACCAATTCCGATAACTTTTTGCTTGAAAATATTTTTTTATTCGATAAATGATGTAAGCCGAGTTGTCAAGAGCGAGATGCCTTCCGCACCGGGCGCAGGGACAACGCTCTCTGTGCCATTGAATGAGAGTGCTTTTGTGAATTTTACGACCTGCTTCCTTTGTCCGGGTTTGTCCTCCTGTGTTACCTCTGGTGTCTTCCTTTGTACATGGAGGTATCTGGCAACCCTATCCCAGGCTCAGATTATAGGGGACATGTCTGATAGGCAAAAAAAGTTCATCCCAGGCTCAGATTGCGGGGGTGGGGAGGTATTGGGGTGGTGTCGGTCTCAATTTAGGAAGTGTCGGTGGGTGTCGGTCTTAATTGGGGGACGGGGTATTGGGGTGTTAGTGGGTGCAAAAATATCCCTGCCGGGCAGAGCTATTTTGAGTTTTAGAGGCCTAGGGTCCTCGAGCACCCAGTTCGCCACAGTACTACTGCCACCACCACTACTACTACTACTACTATTACCACCTCCGACCATCTTAATAACTATTTTTCCAACACCCGCAAATCACTTTTCTTAGAGCTATTTCAAGAAAGATTAAGTGCGTAAGAATAAGCAGCTACTACTGTACTACTCTACAAATCGCAATATAAATCTGCGAGATTTTACATACTTAATTATTTACTACTACCTACTACTACTACTACTACTACTACTACTACTACTACTACTACTATACTACTACTACTACTACTACTACTACTACTACTACTACTACTTCTACTTCTACTGCTATTACTATTACTACTACTACTAATACTACTACTACTACTACTACTACTACTACTACTACTACTACTACTATTACTACTACAACTACTAATCAGTGTCTGCCTCTTACATGCCTCGGTGGTTCTCACTGTGGATCACCAGCTCTTAAACCGTGAGATGTCAAAGGTTGGTTTATACGTGTAAATTATCCTGGTCGAAATTTCAGGTAAGACTAAAATCTTTTGCACCTAAGATTAGGACTCAGAGATCTAAATTAATTACTAATAATGAATAACCTTAGCTTATCTTAGCATAAGACAGAGAGAAGTGGAGATGTTTCGTATATAGGCTAACTATTGCTGCATGCCGGCAGTCTGCAGAAAGTGACGATGATGATGAGGATGATGAATGATTATAAATGAATAACCACGTTTTGTGAAAATAAAGATATTTTGTCAGGATTGAATAATGGAAATTTTAAACTTAGCCTATATTTAGGTTGGAATTCTGTAGTGTGGGTATTTCCAGAAATGAACAAAACACTGTGCAGTCTAGAATTTATCAGCTTGTTGTACAAGTAACCATTTCGTGGTTGAACAAATCTGCAATTTGAGAGAGAGAGAGAGAGAGAGAGAGAGAGAGAGAGAGAGAGAGAAAGAGAGAGAGAATGAGAGATAGAGAGAAAGAGAGAGAGAGTTATGGATATCTGTGGCATGCAATTGAACTGATAAATGTAATAACTAGGCTAAGGCAAGGGGTCCATGGCTAAGGCAAACAAGAATCGGAACAAGAACCGGAACAGAGGTTTTCTAACCAGTAGCGTGCAGAGGGGCGGGTGGGGCGGTGGCCCCGGGCGCAGACCAGAGGGGACGCAAAAATTGATTCGACAATTTTTTTGCTCGTCAACACTTTACTACATTTTACTACTGCTGTCGTACCATCTAAAATTTCGCTTTTATACTCAAATATTAAGATCTACACAAACAAAATTTAAAGATAATAGGATCTGTCTATAGATTTCAGCCACATATGAGATAAGCTACTGTTCATTTTATGCTACTAAGCTACATTTTATACTACTGCTACATTTTATGCCACTAAGCTACTGTTCATTTCCTACTCTATATTATGCTATTATCCTAGCTAGTCCACTCTCAGACTACTCCCTTCTCTTACTTTTTGCACTGTGTTTATTAGATAAAGATTATTATTTTCTGTTGTTACTGTTATTATAGTATTTATTTTTTACCTTCCATGAATATCTTTGAAACTCTTAATAATGAAACTAACATATCCTATCCTGAAGTTAAACCTCATGACTACACGAGTTCTCTTATAAATGATGAAAACATGTGCTTCAACATAAATGACTGCGTTATAAACAAATTGTCCCAACATGAAATTGATCACGACCCTGACCTAATTTTTTAAATAATCTTGACTATCCAAAAAGTGAGTATACTGACATTAATAATATAAAGTCTATGTTAACTAAATTAAACAACAATTCTCCATTTAATTTAATTCATCTTAATTGCTGCAATATGTTCAATAAAATGAATGAAATTAATTTACTTCTATCTCAAATACAAATAAAAATACTAGCTGTTACAGAGACGTGGCTCCAGCCAGAGGTTGTTAACCTTGTTTCAATAGAAGGTTATAATCTTGAGCATAAAAATAGACCTAATTCAATTAAAGGAGTAGGAGTAGGCTTTTTATTGATGATTCTTTACAATATAAAATAATTGAACCCAAACAAATTATTGTGACTACTTTTGAATATCTGGTAGATCAAATTGATATGACTAGTAAAAATCTCACTATGATATGTATTTATAGGCCCCCTGCAACTTCTATTGACCTTTTTACTGATAAACTTGAAAAATTGATACTTTCTTTTCCTAAAGAGCATAAAATAATTTTAACTGGGGATTTTAACATAAAATTGAACACTAATATTCATGATCCCACAGCTAATTTTGTTAAAGTCAGTGACTTTACAGGGTTTTGATAAAAGATGACTCTTGAGTAATATGTACTCTTCGTTGTAAAATGGTTGACATTGGACTTTTCTGATTAATGTTAAATTCTACTATATGATTCTAAACTCTGAAATAAATGAGAAATAACTTTAACAGGTTATGGGCCCAGACACTTATAAGTAGAGTTTAGAGCGATTGTGAGTAAAGAATAAAATAGGTCGCATAGTCGAAGGATCGAACACTTATCGAAGCGAACTTTGTCGTTCGACACGTGGAAGAAAAAGATCGCGGTATTGTTCTTTGTTCTGGTTGGGAATTTTCTTTTGAAATTCAAATGGATATAACGAAATTTCAAATCAAGCAGCTAGAAGGCAAAGCGAACTGGTTGAACTGGAAAGGTCGAGTGTCAATTCTATTACGCGGCAGCACGGATGCTTTGGACGTTGTAGAAGGTAAACTACGAAAGCCAGATGAACCAAGCGATGACGCTACAGAAGCTCAGGTTACTGCTTATCAGACTTCTCTCAATAAATACCAGAAAGCCGACTGTAATGCGATGATAATTCTTTCAAGTAATATGTCGGAGGAAACGTATGAAAGAGCGCGTTCTATCACAAGCGCGAGAGATACTTGGCTTGAATTGCATCGGCTGTACGATGGAGTACAAGACGATAGAGCCTACGAATTGTGTATGCAATTCTTTGGTTACAAGATGAGCGCTGGCGACGACGTTGCAACTCATATTGCAAAGTTAAAGAACATTTGGAAAGATTTGAAGGTTGAAATTGAAAAAGATAGATAACAAAAATCTTCTCCTGATGTGTAGAATAGTAGGAACATTACCAAGTCAATATTTTGCTTTTGCTTCAAATTGGAGACTGCTAAGTAAAGTAGAGAGAACTGTCGAAAATCTTACTGATCAACTCTGCAGCTATGAGAGAGCATTGGCTGGGAAGACTGAAACGAGTCAGCAAGAGGCGTTACTGGCAAAGGCATCCAACACGAAAGCACCAAAGCAAAAGAATCAGGTTAGAGTCAAGAAGAATGTGAAATCGAGTCTTCTGTGTCACTATTGCAAGAATTCTGGACATTTCATTAAGGAATGTGCGAAGTGGATTGCTGATGGAAGGCCACGAAAATCAGAAAACACGAGAACTATGAATGCAAATACAGTGTCGATGTATGCAGTGGATAACAGTGCATTTGCTGTAAATAATTCTAGAAGTCTTGATGAGTCGTTTGTAGACAATGGAGCAACATGTCATTTAACCTACAGAAATGACATTTTTCAAAACTTTGAAAGTTTCTGTATTCCAAATAAGTTACAGGTTGCTGATGGAAATACAATTGAAGCACTGAGAAAGGGTATTGTCCAGCTGCAAGCAACTGTAGATGGAAAATCAATTGAAGTGAATCTGCAAGATGTTTGGTATGTTCCAAACTGAATAGAAATCTGTTCTCAGTTCTAGCAGCACAGGACAAACATGAAAATAGTTGTTTCGTAACGACAAAGTACAGTTGTCATCTTAAAGTTAATGGCAGAAAGGTGCTTGCTGGAAAACGAAAACAGAATGGAGGTTTATTCAAGTTAGTTGCTGAGACTAAAACTTCTTCAGAAAACATAGCTGAAGGATGCACAGCTGGTATAAATTGCTTACTCTATGTTGTAAGTAAGTAACGCTGCATGACCTGCCAATAAGCAATCAACTAAACTCTATAGCCAAACAGCAGAAAGCTAATTAATTAGCTAGTTGTAGCTGGTTTCAGGAAATCTGTGTCCTTATTTTGCCAACGTTTTTTATTATAAAAAACGTTGGAAAAATAAAAAAAAAACGTAAAAAACGTTTATTACATCTATGGGCTACACCAGGCCGGTATATCATATTATAATGACTCCCTTATAATAATAACTCTCTCATCATTATTATATATATATAATAAAGACTCCCCCTCATTATAATATATATATATATATAATAACTCTCTATAAATATAATAACTCCCTTAGTTTTTCAGAAGCCAGCTGAGGCAGTGAAACAGATTGCAAGTTTTTAGTAATTGGACTTTGTTTATGGTTGATTTATAGTTATTACCCCAGATTTGTATGCAGTAACATAGGTCGGATTATATTAAGACATAATACAATTGGTGTGGAGCAGAGGTTTTCAAATTTTTACGAGCCGCGGACCCCTTTGGCATGTCGTTGCTCTGTGGCGGACCCCCAACTCCCGAAATAAAACCAATTGACAATTCATGTATGGAATGGCAACAAGTGTGCTACATTATTTAAATGCCGTAACTAGATTTACTACATTCTAATCTAGTCGAGTGCACTGCTTCATTCACCGATAAAGAAGCAATTAGATAATGTAAAAAATCAAAATAGTAGCATCAAGTAATTAAGAAAGTTATTCAAACTGAGATCAATCTTTGGTCAGCGTGAAAGGTGTGCCTGCTTCGTGCCGCAGAGTTTCTCCAAAGATGGTGATATGTTTGAAAAAATATACGCGAATATCAACCTCTATGTTCAGTCGTTATCTTTATTTGGTTTTCATGGCAGCGACTGCAAAAAGCTCTCAGACAACAGGAGATATTCTAGAGAACACGCCATCCAGATTGACAACAGTGACTTTCTGCTGAACTCCAAGCGGAGCAGTGGCGTAGCCAAGGGAGGTTTGGGGGTTAAACCTCTTTGGTTTGCCGACCAAAAATTTATATTATCGCGTATTATTATTTTATGCTGAGTGTGCTCTAATAGCTACAGACATAAAGTATCATTGTATTGAATTCTCTGTAAATTTTGATGTTTCGGAATTCTTTCGGCGAAAAAAAACAGATATATAGGGTGATGTTTCACTATTTCCCAAGTAAATATTTCTCGCTACTTCACCTCTCTCAATGGTCGTTTCTTAACCCTCACCTTCAGAAAAATCCTGGCTACCCACTGAATTGAAGTGCTCTGTCAGATGATAATTCGGCTAGTTCTTCCTGTTCCCGTCCAATTAAATCAGTCAACTGACATTCAAATGGATTTCGAACCCAATCAAACATGCCTAAGTCATCATCTCCGAAATAATTATGGAAATAATGTGACAACCGCTGAAGATGAATTACAACAGTCATTGTAATAATTTCTCTAACAGCCTCTTGCACTGCAAATGGTCACATAATAACGGAAGCATTTCATGGACACCTTGCACGCTTAGTTTTTTCTTAAAACAACTAGGGGAAAAGTGAATGATCTAAAAAAATTACAGCTTTTCTTTGGCACTTTCGCGGACCCCTGGCACCTTTCCGCGGACCCCTGGGGGTCCGCGGACCACAGATTAAAAACCGCTGGTGTAGAGCATTCAACTGCAAAGGTATTTTAAATGTCTTATAATATTTAGATTTTATATAATTCATTATCTACCGTAGTTCACTAAAAGGATATTTCCAATTTAAGTGTTGGCCCAATATTATTTCTAGAAATTTTATATAATTTTTTTGAGATATTCTAGTATCATCGATTTTTAGGCCTATTTGGCCCAATTCATTTAACATGGTTTTTTGGAGTGAAAGTGTATAAAATGAGTTTTTTCTAAATTCAGGGCAAGCTTATTTGTTTTAAACCAAGCAGTAGTTTTGGTTAGTTCCTGATTTATTATAAGAGTTAGTTCCTTAAAGTTATTATGACTAAAAGTTAGGCTAGTATCATCAGCAAAAGCAGATGTTTGAAAATATTCGAAGAGTTTGGCAAATCATTTATGTAGATTAGAAACAGAAGAGGACCCAAAATTGATTCCTGTGGAACACCGTATGTTATTTCTTTTACGTCAGAATTAACATTGCTCACAACAGTAAGTTGCTGTCTATTATGGAGATAAAATGATAGCCAATTAATAGCAATTCTTCTGAAACCATAATAATTTACTTATTTTAGCAAGATACCATGGTCTAGAACACCAAAAGCTTTTTTATATCGAGGATTGTTCCAATAGTGTGCTTGTGGGATTCAAAATTTGTTGTTTTGGTATCAATTAAATTCATTATTGACATTTAAGTGAAGAAATAGGGCTGAAACCATATTGATCAGTGGATAGCATATTAAATGCATCTAAGTAGTTTAACATTCTGGTAAGCATTGCCCTTTCAGGAATATTAGGAAAACTGAGAGTTTGGAAATGGGTCTATAATTTCATATAACCATTTTAGAAACATTTGTATAAATTTGGGTTATTTGTTTCAATTTTTATTTCCTCTGGGATTTTTCCTGTAAGAATAGAAGAATTTTTGATACCAGACACAGGTTCGCCTATATATTCAGCATATAGGGAATAATTATATTTTCATTATAGTTCATCATATCCAGATGAATTTTTACATTTAAGATGAACTATAATATCTTTAATCTCTTCTGGTGTAGTTGGATAAATTTGAAAGGAGTTATTAGACGGAAATAGGAATAACTATATGCATTACATGAATGTTGACATTTCACAATGCTTCAAGGATTTTGCGTTTGCTTAACGAAAATTATCAATGTTAAAATTGTCTCACTTGGTAAATAATTAGGCCTAAATTTAGTTACGATAGGCCTACTTCTTCTGGGGTGTTATTATAATATAGAGAGAGTTATTATTATATATAATAATAAGGAGGAGTCTTTATTATATATATATATATATATATATATATATAATAATGAGGGGGAGTTAGTATTTTATGGGACTCATTATAATATGCTACACCGGGTAGGGACCTAGTTTTAAATTGAGAAGCCTCTCTCTCTCTCTCTCTCTCTATCTCTCTCTCTCTCTCTCTCTCTCTCTCTCTAATTATTCCCCTCATTCATTTGTAAGTTCGCTACAGGACTTTGACAGACACTGCGGGGACGGGGACACCAAAATGATTTCGAGGTGGTTATGGGGAAAATTTCTGTCCCCGTGTCAACCCCTATCCTGCACGACAAAAATGAGTATGTTAGCTGTAGACAGTGGTAGCGGAGAGGTTGAGGGATAGGCTATGAGAATGCGGATAATTTTGGCATCTCAGAGAAGGTAATTTCGGCACTGCGGCGGAATAACCTTACGCGTCTGTGCCGAAATTACCTACTTTGCTGCCTACATACAAAACGTAGCTGTGCAGTGACTACATGCAGTTCTGCAGTCATTAATTACTGTCCATCATTTGATTTGTCTTAAATTTTTCTAGTAGAAAAACATCTACGCTTAAAGAACAGATCGATTGTCTAAGAAATAAATTCAAATAATCACTTTTGTAAACAAGGAAAATGTTACGAAAGCAGCAAACTTTGGTAAATGACCAACCTGGCTAGAATAATAGTATTTTAGACGATATTTTCAACTTGCGTGTACCTTCAGCAAACCTAGTGTTGACGCTGTACCGATAAAAATTGATATCATCACACTACATCTCGAGATGCCGGAATTACCTCGGTGCCGGAATTACCTGTGGTTACCATATTCGATGAAGGGCCTTCTAGGTCTCTAACCACTTAACCTGAAAAAATCCGGCGTACGGGGAAATTTGCTCACGCCATAGCTACGGAATTTTCCGGCATAATCATAAATTAGCCTAATTATGTCCGACATAGGAATTAATTATTAATCATTGGCGAGAACAACAACAATAATAATAATAATAATAATAATAATAATAATAATAATAATAATAATAATAATAATAATGTGATTTTAAGTGGTTTAGAGTCTAAGTAAGCCTGTGTGAAAACCACTGATGTAACCATCTGCATTCAATAACCTAGTTTATCTAGATAGCCTTTGAATCCGTTTACTGTTTCAACAATAAAGAAGGGTTAGTTAGTTAGTTAGTTAATATGCCAACTTATATAGCGCTATAGTCACAGCAGGCCAAGATCAAGAGCGCTTTACAGATTGCACTTAAATAAGATGTTAAACAGGTGCGTCTTAAGTCTGGTAGCAAACATTGGTAAAACCGTGGGACGCCACCTGAACCTCTTCCAGACGGTTTATATTAGAAATACTTATACCGTTGGAAAGGTCTCGTCGAGTAGTATCCAACGACATAAAATATATTTTAAAATTTGTATTTTAAAATTTTTATTTATATTATACAAATATCGCTGTTACAACGGCCCGCGTGTTTACTTTCCGTAAACCGGCAGAAGGCGTATGAATATTTATGAATCGCGTGACTGCGCATGTCTCATTGCGCTAAATATCGTGCATAAGTCACATGAATATGAATATTCATTACAGCAGTCAGGTCACGTGTGAGTAAATTAACCCATAGGCTCTGATTAACCACAGGCGCAGTCACGCGATTCATAAATATTCATACGCCTCTCTGCCGGTTTACGGAAAATAAACACGCGGGCCGTTGTAACAGCGATATTTTTATAGTCTAAATAAAATTATTAAAAGAAAATTGTTAGCATATATTTTTATGTCGTTGGATACTACTCGTCGAGACCTTTCCAACGGTATAAGTATTTCTAATATAAACCGTCTGGAAGGGGTTCAGGTGGCGTCCCACGGTTTTACCGCAAACATTTCTAGACTAGTCGCGTTAGTCACAATGTCGGGCAGCGAATTCCAGAGGAGGGGATTCCCCCGGGTGAAAGACCTCTCCCCAAATTTCACTGTCCTAGATTGAGGGGGTACAACCAATTGGACCCGATTACATGAACGAAGCTGCCGCCGACAGTCAGAAAGCGATGGCCTATGCACAAGTTCAGCCAAGTAGACTGGGCAGGCGGGATCATTGAGGGCCCGGAATGTCAGGCAGCATCTCTTGTGGATGATGCGCTCAGGGATGCGCAGCCAGTGCAGCTTGTCCTTGACTAAGGGGTGACGTGCTCGCCCAGTCTGGCACCGTAGATCATGCGGGCAGAAGCATTGAGGATCATCTGTGGCCTGTAAATATCTTTTGTGGCAATTTTAGGTGTAATTTTGTCTGAAATGAACAAAATAATTGCTATAATAAATGGCGAAACGAAAATCCAAGCAAAGGAAAGACTGGGATGCGAGTCGGAACGAAAGTTCCCAATGCAGTTATACAGTGGCTATTCAAGCCACCTAGGCATTGGGGGAACTTTAACATTTTGGGAGGAACAGACATTAGGGAGGCCATAGTCCTATTACTACCCAAAATGTCAATTTTTGGGGGGATTGAAACCTGGGGGCGGGAATCCCCCCAGAGAAGAAGCGGCGACGCTAGCGGGTGCGGAGGGGGGTCAGTCCCTCGTGTTGGGCCGTGGCCTGTATACCCTACTGTAAGGGGGGAGCATCCTCCCGTCGTAAACCAAGAACCAACCGACGTGGGTACCGTAAAGTAAGTAAAGTAAAGTAAAGTAAAATCTCGTGGATTTCTATAGCGCCTTGGAAGCAGCACAACAGTAGCTGCTTATTCTTAGGCGCTCAGCCTCTCTTAAAATAGCCATGGGGAAGGTATATTATATATCAGCCAGGCAATAGTCAACATCCAAAGGGCAGTGAGGCTAGGTTGTTACAGCTATGGAGGATGTGATTTTAGAAAAAGGAATGATTTAAGCTTAGACCTGAAGACTTGAGGAGATAATGCGGGTATTATAGGAAGTGAGGATTCAGATTTTATTGTTTGACAGTGTCCAAGTCTGCGGAGGGAAGCTGGGATCGAGTTCCAAAGTTCAGGTGAGGCGTATGAGAAGGCACGGTTGCAAATTTTCAGGGATGACTGATTGAGTGGGCGTGACAGAGTGAGGTAAGATGATGAACGTGTGGGTCGAGGAGGCTGAGGGGTTAATAGTGATCTAATGTAGACAGGTTTTGATGACTGAAGTGAGCTATGTGTAAGTGTTATTATCTTATATTGGATACGTTCAGTTATTTTAAGCCAATGTAATGATTTTAGTATGGGTGAAATATGGGAGAATTTAGATGACTTAGTAACAGCACGAGCAAGTGCATTTTGTATTGATTGCAATTTGTTGATAGAGGCTTTGGGAAGGTTATAGTAGAGGGAGTTACAGTAATCTAATTTGGAGTGAACTATTGAGGTGGCAATTGTGGAGGCAGTTTTAGTATCTAGGCAAGGGCGTAGGCGGCGAAGGTCACGAATATGAACATAGCAGGCTTTTGACAGTTGGGAGATTTGTGATTCGAAGTTTAGAAAAGAATCAAATTTGAATCCTAGATTTCTAGCAGTTGGAACAGGGATTATTGTGGTGTCAGGAGCCAAAACTAGTTTAGGATTGTCAATTTTTTGAGTTGTTGGGGTAGTCCGATTAAAAGAAACTCTGTCTTAGATGGGTTAAGAGCGAGGAGATTAGATGACATCCAAGCAGAGATTGATGAGAATGCAGATTCAAGCTCAATAATAGAAGCATGGAATGAAAGAGGTGAGAAGGAAAGGAATAGCTGGGTGTCATCGGCGTAGAGTTGGTGATTTAAATTAAGGGAATTAATTAAAGATTAGAGCGGTGTGGTGTAAAGGCTGAACAGTACAGGCCCAAGAACAGATCCTTGAGGCACTCCAAAATCTATACTGTGAGATAGAGAAATTTGGCTAAGACAGGACACTTGAAAAGACCGGGATTTAAGATAAGATGAAAACCAGTTGTGAGCTTTTTCAGATATTCCAAACCAGAGAGAGAGTCGTTCGAGCAGAATTTTGTGATCTATGGTATCAAATGCAGCAGAGAGGTCGAGGAGACAAAGGCCAGTAACTTGTCGGAGACCAATTGCGGTTAAGAGTCTGTCATGAAGGTAGGCGAGAACGGTTTCAGTTGAGTGATGTTTAGTGTAGGCAGACTGATGAGCATTATATAGAGAGTTATTTGAAAGGTGTTCGGTCAGTCTAGAATGCACAATTTTCTCAGTAAGTTTTGATAGAAGTGAAAGATTTGAGATGGGGCGATAGTTATTAAGATCTTCTCTGTCAAGACCAGGCTTTTTTAGGAGAGGAGTGACAAAAGAGTTTTTGAATGAGGATGGGAAAGTGCCTGAGGTAAGAGAGAGGTTAATGATTCTAGTTATGATAGGCGTAATTACGCACGATGGCACACTGTTTGAGTAAAGAGGTAGGTATGGGATCTAGGTCACATTGTTTGTTTTGGAGAGAAAGTAGCAGTTTGGATACCTCTTCATCAGTTGCAGGAGTGAAGCTGGATAAATTGCATGGAGGATGTGGGGGAGAAGGGTAATGAGGAGAGGTGGTTTGAGTAATAGTGAGAGACTTAAGGACACTGCGAATCTTAGAGATTTTTGTAGAGAAGAAATTAGCAAAAGATTCAGCAAGTTCTGACAGAGAAATGGATTGAGGGAGAAGTTTTGATTCTTTGCGATGGAAAAGATCATTTACGGTTTTCCAGAGCTTACGTGGATTTGAGCTATTTGTTGAAATGATGTTAGAATAGTACTTCTTTTTGGCAGATGTAAGGAGATTATGGTAGCGGTTGGTGGCGGAACGAAGATTTAAAAGGTCAGATGGAGAATGTGTTCTATGGTATGTTCGTTCAAGACGTCTGCGAAAAGACTTGAAAGCGTGGATGAAAGAGTTATACCAGGGTTTGCTGTTGTGTGATGAAAGAGGTCTTGTGATGATAGGAGCATGTTTATCAAGAAGACCGGATAACACAAAATTGTATTTATTGATCAGTGACGGCAGAGAAGTGTGGGGTTAATAATTAGTTCAGATGATTTAATGTTGTCACAGAACAAGGCTACGTCAATTTTGTTAAGACAGCGGAATGAGTAGGTGCCACGAGGCGGAGGAGTTGGCGAGCAGATACTTAAAATGGAGAATATGGGAAAATGATCAGATGGAGAGAATTGGCTAATTGCTGAAATTGGAGATAGTGATGAAGAAGAAGACGTGATGAGCAAGTCTAGAGTATGTCCAAAAGTGTGAGTAGGAAGAGATATGTGTTGTGTAAGGTTAGTCTGAGTAAGCAGTTGTGTGAATTGGATAGAGTTGGGATCATCACACTTATCAACATGTACATTCCGTAGGCCCTACTGAGACGCAGCCTCCCGTCGGAGACCATGCCCAAGCCCCCGAGGGAGGCCGTAGACCCTACTGGGGCGCAGCCTCCTGTCAGAGACCATGCCCAAGCTCCCGAGGGAGGCCGTAGGTCCTACTGGGGCGCAGCCTTTCGTAGGGCGCAGCCCCACATGAGGAGCCGCAGGCTCCCCGTAGGGCGCAGCCCCACATGTGCGCCGCAGTTCCTACTGGGGCGCAGCCCCCATGTGAGACCGTAGGCCTTACTGGGGCGCAGCCTCCCGTAGGACGCAGCCCCACATGTGGGGCCGCCAGTCCTACTGAGGCGCAGCCCCCATGTGAGGTCATAGACCTTACTGGGGGCGCAGCCTCCCGTGGGAGACCTAAAACCAACTCACCGTGAGGGCATTATCTTACACTGGGGCACAGCCCCTCGGGGAGGAAAAGTCCCAGCCCTCCGTGAGAGACAAAGCCCCTTTGGGTCCGAAAGCCCAAAAGGAGCCGTATGGCCAAAAGGGACCGTAGGTAACATTAGAGAGCGCATCCCCCATGGGAGACGAAATCCCAATGGAATCGTAGGGCGTTACGGTGTGCAGCCCCTATGGTGGGGAGGGGCAAGATCACCCAGTGAGCACATAGGAAACATTTTTAAATGATAATCTACGCACTCACATTACATTTTCAGATTTTAAAAAATGTTATATTTATAATACGAACTTTTGCAAAGAAAATCGGGGAAGAATATAGCCACTCCTCTTCGTCATTTTTGACGGGTTAACAGCTAGTATATAATAATAACTCTCTATATAATAATAACTCCCCAGAAGAAATAGGCGTATCTCAACTATATTCATTATTATTCAATATTCCGAATGTGTTTACTATTTAGCAAATGAGGCTTGTGATTGTTTCTCAATTTTTAATGCTGCATTATTTTCTTTTAAAATGCAACCAAGAATTGACTGTGTAAAACAAAGTAAGCACATCTATCCCATTAACAGTAATTATATTTGAGATAATTTGACGAAGTAGCTGATTCTGGAAAAATATGAGTTCAATACATCGGTAATGTAATATCATCTATCAAATGTTTAATTGAACATTATGATTGTCCGCATCGCGTGTTAATATAGGGCTATGGGCAACACCATGCTATCCATAAAAAAGCTATGGATACGGGCTCATTCATATAGTACATACGCAAAAAAGGCATATTTTCACCGCCTCCTCCCCCGTTGCACACAGCGTACATAGGAAAAATCCACAAAATCCAACAACCCTCAGTGCTTACCTACTATATGGATGGACCCTAGCAGTGTTAAATATGGGGTATCCAATCCATTTGGTGACCCTTTTATCCAATCTATAACAGAATCAATGGTCCTGAGTAAAAGCAGCCAACATATTATCTCAAAACTTCAGAATCAAGAAAGGAGTGAGACGAGAATGCGTTTTCCCTCCCAACTCATTCAACAGAGTCTTGTCAGAAATTGTGATGCGAGAGACCTTAGAAGGATTCAGTGGTGGCATACAAATAGGAGGAGGAAGAATTTAAAAATCTGAGATACAGTATGTTGACAATATTGTGCTGTTTGCTTGAACTAAAGCAGACCTGCAACTGCTGCTGAGCAGACAAGGCTGAAAGAATACAAGAGTTATTCATCAACTCCCACAAAACTCACACAATGTCAACATATGAAACAAAATACAACATTTCCTGCTAGGAAATTCGTTAAGACAAGTCGATGCCTTCACGTACCTGTGTGTTATTACAAGCGATGTCAGGTGCAAGAAGGAATTAAAATCACGTTTGTCAAAAGGGTTCCGCGACAATTGGTCTGCAGACTTTTCGTCTACGACAATTCGTCTAGAGACTTTTGGTCTACCAACAGTAGGTCTACTGCGATACCCTAACCTAACCCTAACCATAGCATTAACCATAACCCTACCCTAACTCTAACCCTAACCCTAGCATTAACCCTAACAATAACCCTGACCTAAACTCGCACAAACCCTGACTTTAGCCCAGATATTGTAGTAGACCTACTATCGGTAGACCAAAAGTCTGGAGGCGAATTGTCGTGATACCTGGGAAAAGGGGCCATCCATAAATTATGTCACGCACTTAGGGGCTCACACATTTGTGACGATGAGTGACGACGGGGGGTTTCCAGAAATGAGACGTCACATAATACTAAATATCTGTTATTAAAACTGCAATGCTATGTTACCGCAAAATTTTACGCACTTTACATTTATAACTCATTTTTTGAATTTGAAAAGATTCTGAATATTTTTTCAAGTTTTCAACTATAATAATTATAATGTATATTTTCAAACGAAATGTTAATTTTGACATTCGAAAGAGGAAGATTTAACGCGTTGTGACGTCATATGTGAGGGGGTCTGACTTTTGTTGCGACGTGTGACTGAGGGGGTCCAATACTGCCAAAATCGTGTGACGTCATTTATGGATGACCCCTGACCAAAATATGGAAAAATCACGGAATATCACTTACAGGAAGGATTCGACTGTGGAAAGCCTTGGTATAGCCAAAAGCAACATATGGCTGCGAGAGCTAGACCTAGTAAAGACGACGTCAGATGGATTCCAGTTGCGGATATTTTGAACGATGATAAGACGGAATCGAGATATCACGCGAAAATACCAATCACTTACCGTTTGAGTGGGTGTTCTTATGCAAAGTTATAGAACACTAGGCTGTGAAAACGATTGGAAAACTAGGTAGCGAGAATAATTGAAACTGATAATATATAACGGAAAACTTTTCGGGATACTTAATAAACCCGAAATAAAATTAGAATATAATATGTACATGGTGTCTCAGAGAAAAACTACCCAGCAGAAAAACTGTGATTTCTTAAAAATTCCTAAATATATTTCTACCAAATTTGTAATACACGTACAGCACTTAACTGCCCACCTTTCTTTACATTTTCATCTCATTTGCATGCAGTCTTGCCATATTGTGAGATATCAAAATCAAACTTCGATTTTTATGAATCAACAGACAACATTTTTTGATTGGATTCCTCATGTTAAGCTGTTCCATCATGGCTCCCCAGACATGATCGTCGAGGGGATTGAGGTCTGGACTGCTTGGCGGCTAAGAGTTTTTGTCAATGAGTGCGGTCTAGAGGGAAGAAGTCACAGGTTGCACGCAGTCGTCTGCTTGTTGAGCGAGCTAAGTTTGCTCCACATGTCATGGTGGTCATGGTGTCAGCAGGTATTTTTTCCAGGGAAAGGGAAGGTTGCATTTTGTTGACCTGAAAACAAATGTCAATGCAAACTATTACATGAATAAGCAAGCTATTGCCGAAATTGGTGGAGGATTGTCAAAATTTGCTGGGTAATGACTTCGTATTTCAGCAAGATGGCGCACCAGCACACAGAGCGAAAGTCACACAAGAATGGCTTTGTGAGAACTGCACAGACTTCATTGACAAAAACTCATTGCGTGTGTTGAAGCTGAATGAGGACATTTTGAATATTGTATTAATTAATAAATAATCATTAGCAAACTACGCCCAGTGATCATCTTGAACAATTGTGCTTTAAGTTGAATTTTTGAACAATGAAAACAAATTGTCTATTGATTCGTAAAAATCGAAGTTTGACTTTGATATCTCACAATATGGCCAAATTACATGCAAATGATATGAAAGTATAAATAAAGGTGGGGAAATAAATTATGTACTGTACACGTATTGAAATTTTGATAGAAATATATTTAGTAATTTTAACGAAATCATAGTTTTTCTGCAGGTTTTTTCTGAGACACCCTGTAGAGTGTAGAATGTCGCGCAATATAAGAAAATATAATCCTTTCAGCTGAGGTTTCGAGGCATGTTTTATCTTTTCACTCACTCCGAACTTCCGTCTAGAAATAATTTTCATTCGCCTCCAGTATAGGTGGTTGTACTGTACTAGTCATTGTTAACGTCTCCTTCTCGCTAATGCTCTTGTTATGAATAACGTGTTACTTGTGATTCAATCGGCTGAATTGGCTTACTTTCTCTTAAATGAGTTTTATTGTTTTAGCTGTTATTAACAGTGGCGTAGCGTGGATTGCCAGCGCCTGGGACAAAAGAGGGATTGCGCCTCCAGTCTGTCCCTAAAATTTGTTGACAATCGAGTGATACGGAGAGAACTTTTATCCCCATCCCGCACCCAAACATTTCTCCCCGCCTCAACCCAATCCCTGTATTGCTTCTCCCCGTCTCCGCCCCATCGGTATCGGGTCAATTGTTCGCACGCCAATTGATCGACTCAAATTGGCCGCTCAAAATTGATCGCGAGGTCAATTGGTCGCAAGACAATTGACCATTAGCCAATTGATCGCAGTATCTACGATAACGGTCAATTGAACGAAGTTTCGCACTCAGAATGCCTTCTGAGAGACGAAACCATTTCGAAGTTGTTGTTTATGAGATTGTAAACCTAAGATTCGCTTTCAAGTGAAATTTTATGACTTTAGGTCGTTTCCATTACAGCCAGTAGCGTAGCCATGGTTCTGGAATAGGTGTAGGATAATACTAGATTAAAATCTTGAAATTCTGTGTAAATTTTCGTTGATATTGCGATCAATTGGCTAGTGGTCAATTGTCTTGCGACCAATTGACCACGCGATCAATTTTGAGCGGCCAAATTGTGTCGATCAATTTGCGTGCGAACAATTGACCCCGAACCGCCCCATCGACACAGCATCTATTCCTATTCCATTCCCATCCTCGCCCCTACCTTTTCCGTCCCCTCATTAGCCACACAGTAAACCGTTAACAAGCGTTGACAAAAACACTTATAGTAATATATACGTCTACGTTTTCTGCTTCTAAATTAGGCTTAAAACGTCAAGTTTACGACTGTTACATGGTAATATAATTAACATTCTAGTCCACGAGCAAAAGATTGACATTTGACAACAGCATCAGCACTCAGAATTAGGCTTAGATTGCGGAGGTCATCCACTGTGCACCATTCTCGCAGTGTGACAACACATCACTCACCCGGCTGAAGTGGGTCGCAGTTCCTAAATGTTTGGGAACGCCTGCCTTAGTAAATGTCACCATCTCCCGCATTATAACCACATGAAAAGTACCCGCAACCGCGGTAAAAGCGCAATTTTGGCCAAACTTTCCCCATTACCGAAGTAATTGCCACGGGTATCCGCGCGCAGCCGTTACGATGTCACTCTATAGTTGGCAAGCAAAAAAGCCATTCAACGTCTCGTATTGACACATTATAATATAATAGATTCTGATTGTGGTCTACAATTCTTCTATGCGAATGCCAAATGCCGACCTATTTTAAGATTTATTATCTATTAATAGGCTACTTCGTATTTATCTTCTGTTCACTTGAAATCTTTCCGCCGACTCTCCCCATTACAATCCTTCATGAATGGTAGGCCTACCCATCCATCGGTCGCGGACACAACTCGCGCAACACGATATTGGAGCAACGGACCTCCGTCGACCACGCGAACGAACGAAAACTATCCAACCTTAATCAACTGCACAAAATACGATATCGAATCATGGCATGTTATAGTATTGATTTATGGTGTCTGCAGTAGCGTAGCCACGGGGTTGTTTGGGGTTGTTCAAACAACCCCATGTCAAAAAATATGACCAACACAATTTATGTGAATCCGTTGACTTTTGGTTGAAGGAGGGGTAGTGGTAATAATAATAATAATAATAATAATAATAATAATAATAATAATAATAATAATAATAATAATAATAATAATAATAATAATAACGTTTAGAGTGGTTCAGTAGGGTTTGCCCTGTGTGAGAACCACTGTTGCGCTCATCCAAATCTAGCATCCCCTAATACTGAGGTTTATTTTGAAATCATTCACACTCGTAGCCATTACTGTCTCCTCGTCCAGTTCATTCGATCTGTCCACCACTATTGCACTGAAAAGCGTCACGCAACGTCCTGAAAAGCTAACAAGCTTGGCAAGCAAAAAAGGTCATCACCATTTTTTCGTACTTGATCCGTAACTTTTCCGACAGTTTTCCGAGATATTGAAAAAATCTAAATTGTTGACGTAATCAATAGACAGGCCCACAGTAGTTTAGAAGTTTCGTTCACATATTGTATTAGTTGTATCGCCCGTGTTAATGAGAGACGGCGCTTTAGAAGCGACAACCACTACAAAGACTTGTCCAGGCTTGCACCTTTCTGACAGTGCTTCTCTCAGGGGCGGTTCTAGGAATTTTAATTTGGGTAGGCCAGCCAAAGGCCATGAAAATTTTGGGTAGGCCAAGCTTGGACCGTGTCGATGTATCAAAGTTCATAAGGTTAATCCCACCAGAAATTCTGTGGTTATAAAAAATACAATAGCGCAGCATAATAGGGATGTGCGGTGAATTTATATATATATATATATATATATATATATATATATATATATATATATATATATATATATATAAGGCGCTGAGGACCAGGGTGACCTAACCAAAAAAGTAAAATTTTGAGAAAACGGATTTGAAGTATGGAAGGAATCTGTAAAATCACCAAGTTGTAATTTATTAGCTTTGACCAAATATAAGTGGAATATTATCAAGTGCATATAAACATGCAAAAATGAGTGCTTGCAAACTATGTGCATTGCAATGTTCAAGGGTTAAAGGTCAGGAGAAGGTCAACTTGACAAAGTAGCATGTTAGGCTGAGACTCCGACAAAAAAATTTGCCCTGCTGTCAGTTGCATCAGTGTACTTTTGTGTTTTCCACTGTGCAAGAGCATCAGAATGCATGCACGCTTACGAAATGTTTCGATAGTTTGCTGTCAATATTTTCCCAACCACGCAACCCAGTCTCCGTTAAAGCAGATTCATCATTCCTGGTATCCTGATCGTGGACAAAAATGACGGCACAAAAAACAAACTATATGGCATTGCTTGCAACTGAATATTCCAAGAAATGATAGGGACCTACCTGTCAAGGCTGTCATGCAACGAAGAGTTAAATGCTCGTAAAACGCTGACCAAATTTTGACTTTGGAAAGACGCGCAGTTTAGGTTGCACAGGTTGATCTTTATAATCCTTGCTGATATCAGCCACAGTAGTAGGCCTATGAAAACTTACGCAGACCACCTGAGTCAACTGGTGCTACTTGTGAAATTGATAGGCCTACATCCGTTGAGTGATGTTGAACGTCTTGAGATTCAACAGATGTCTTTGTAGGTCCAGTTGAATCGTCAGTCACCATGTCTTCTGCTTCTTCGTTGCCACTAACTCGAGCGCGTTTAACCAGAAATTTATCCATCTATAATTATTATAAGTAATTTGTATGATAGGCCTAGACTGTCTCTTATAAGAGCTGCAAATTCCGCAATCTTAAACGGACTGAGTGTTAGCACTTAGCTTAGCGTCGCGTCTTACACGATAGTTACTGCGGCTTCTCCATCTCTGTTCTGTTAACCAGAACATACATTAGATTACACCAGATGTCCGACGACGTTGAGAATTGACTATCAAAACAGTCATGTCATCCATGTCATCAACCGTCAGATAAGGCCATTCATTAGAGGGAACTTAATTATGGACAGCAAGAGGAACTACTCCCATGGCGAAAACGCCTAAAAGTAGCCCCTAAACTCTGCAACACTCGCCTGGAAGTCTGGAAATTCTGTGGGGATACGGGGGGGATGAGGAGGGGGAGGGTAAGTACTACGAATGACAGTACATCTAACAAATTAGACACTGAGGAGGGTGGGAAGAAAATGTGTGCGGAGACCGTTGAACGACCATTGATCAGTCGGTGGTGGTTGATCAATTAGATAAAGCTTCTTGACACCTGGAAAGCGAATGGAAAAGAAGGTATCTGATGAGTGGCTGGGGATTCAAATTGGCCTTACACTACACTCGACAGCCTCGTAGCGTAGGCCATACGCACTAATTACCCAGCCACACAACGCATTTTGGAGGGAGGCCAGCTATACTGTAGGTAGGCCACATTTTTTCGGGGAGGCCAGCCACAGTGTAGGCCACGTAACTTTTTTGGGTAGGCCAGACAAAGTTTTGGGTAGGCCATGGCCTACCCGGCCTAGGCCTAGAACCGCCTCTGGCTTCTCTCCATCTCACTGTCCACCGGTGAGTTCCCTGAGTCGTGGAAACACGCCATAGTGTGTGTTTCCTCATCTCAAGCAAACTGGCCTAAATCAAGCAAATGCAGCCAGTTTCCATCCAGTGTCTCACCTTCCATTTCTGCCGAAACTACTGAAAAGGATAGTAAATAAACAACTGGTTACTTGTTTGACAACAAACAAACATTTACCAACGAATCAGTCTGCGTATCGCTTAACGAGAAAAATCATTGCTGTTAGAGTTAGCGGCTAACTGCGGAGTGTGGAGGAAGCGACATAATGAAGGTCCGATACTCGATGATTGGGAGCAGAATACAAAGCACATAAGTCATAAGAGAATCTAAAACGGGACAAAAAGCCATGGCAAGTTGGAAACTACAAATGAAAACCTAAACCAAGCATAATCCTGGCCCATGAAATGTAAAAATGCCCAATACGAAAGGTCAGGGAATCGGAAAGTGAAGAGAAACGCTATACGATAAAATTCAGGATATGGCGTTCACGTCTTTGATATTGTGATGGTGTGGCGATGATGGTGAAATTAGTGGTGAATGTGTAATTAGCGCTAGATAAAGTAAACATGTGTGACCTAGTTTGACTAATTGGTTGCTATGGTAATTAAGGTGCAGCAGACGACCGGTGGTGCGATTGGCTGAGACGGGCGTTTCCTGAGCCAATAGGACGTAGCGTTTCGAGGACACTGGAGTGCGTGACCAATCGGATAGAAGGAGTGTTCGAATCTGCCGAGCTGTGAGGAAGAGTCAAGGTCGTTCGTCGGAAGGAAGAGAAAAAAATGGCGACTGGAGCCGAAGAGCTGGTCGAACGTCGATAGTCGCATTGATTTTAAATATATTTAAAGGCGTATTTCGATTAAATAAAACGATCTAACGTATCTGTATTTAGTCGTCAATTGAGCGTTGCGTTTGTAGAGGAGCTCAGGAACTTGTTTGATAGTTTTATGTGGTGTTTTAAGATCTGTCTATCGACAGTCTAATTGTTTATAGTAGTAACTGGTTGTTAACGGAGAACTATCACACGACCATAGAGTTAAAGTATTGAACTTAGTCAAAGACTCTGAATTATTATTATATTTGATGAGCGCTATTAATGTAGATTTGATTATTTTAGTTAAGAATAAATATGTATTTTGAGAAGAAAGTAGAGTTGTGAGTGAATGTTGATTGGCCCGGCCTGAAAGTAGGTTATTGAAAATATCTACTTAGTACCCCTAGAATAGATACGGCGAGCATTTGCTGAGATAGACCAGGGGGCCATCACAATTGGGCTGGCTCGCGTCCGGATAGAACCTGTGTTATTTTGGTCGGTTCTCAGTTGATAGTTCTCAGGATTTGAACCCAGCTCATCAATTTGAGTGGTTATTGTTTTGAGTAAAGTTAGATATTGAGGTTTTGTGCATAATTTTGTGATTGAAGTTTGTTGTGTTGGTGTGTGTGTGATTGCATAATTTGTTAGTATGGCATCACTGTTGCCACAACCGTTGTCGGTTGAAGAAATATTGGAATTAAATGTTGAAGAGTTAAGGGCTGCCTTAATTCAAAAGGGGATTAATGTGAGGGGTGTCGCTAAGACTCAATTACAGAGCCAACTTATCCAATTGACCCTGACAGTACAGACAGAAGATAGAGTTGATAGACTGAGTGTTCACAGTGGCAGGAGCTCCACACACTCAAACACACAAGTAGAATCAGAAACAGTTGCTCTGAGAAGGTTAGAAATAGAATTAGAGGTCCGTAAGCTAGAAATAGCTACAGCTGCAGAAACCCAACTTAAAGAGAAAGAATTAGCTACACAACTTAAAGAGAAAGAAATAGCTACACAGCTAGCATCAGATGAGCTCAAATGTAAAGAAAAAGAACTGGAAACCCAAAACCAGTTTAGGGAAAAAGAACTTGAAACTCAAAACCAGTTTAGGGAAAAAGAACTTGAAACTCAAAACCAGTTTAGGGAAAAAGAACTTGAAACTCAAAACCAGTTTAGGGAAAAAGAATTGGCTAATCAGTTAGCTTCAGAAGAATTAAAACTTAAACAGAGAGAACTTGAATATAAGGAAAGGGTAGAACTGGAGAGGTTAAGAATGCAAGGTGAACAAGTAAATGTAGAGAGAATTCAGATAGTTGGGGTGGATAAAAATGTTGAAAGTGCTAAAAGTCTCTCCCCAAGTTTAATGAAACAACTGAAATTGATACTTATTTGACACTTTTTGAAAGAACCTTGGAAACCTTTGAAATTGATAAGAGTAAATGGTCATCTATTTTACAGTCCCAGGTCACTGGCAAAGTCATGAAAGTTTTTGTAGAATTACCAGCAGAACAAGCAAAAGATTATAATTTTGTGAAAGAGTCAATACTTAATCTGTTCCAGTTGGTTCCTGAAGCTTATCGGGTAAAATTCAGGAATTTGAATAAAGATCCCCATGAAACGTTTTCGCATTATGCAACCCGATTGAGTTTTCCTTTTAATAAATGGCTTTCTGGAGCAATTGCATCAAATGACCTTGACCGTGTTAAGGAAGTTTTCAAAGTAGAGCAGTTTTTATCCAAGATAACTGACCAGTCCCTGAAAACTTGGCTTCTCGATAAACAACCAGAATGTCTAGTTGATGCTGCCAAGCTAGCTGATCATTTCACAGCTACGCATAGAAATTATGTTGCAAATAATGATGTTTTTGCTAGAAATAGGTTTCAGCCCAATGGCAATTCCTTTAGACCTATGTTTGCTAACCAGCCTACACATAAGTTTCATAGTGGAGTTGAAAACTCAAATAATGCTGCAAGTTGGAGGCTTAACTCGGCAAATACCAAGCCAAATTTTGCAAATTCTCCAAATCACGGTAAAGGCAATAATTTCAGGCGGGGAGAAAGAAATTTGTTGTCCCACTTATCGCGGTGTGGCTTTTGCCACAAGCAGAATCACACAATTGATCAATGCTTTGCTCTAAAGAAACAGAGAGAGGAAAGAGCTAAGAGTGGTCAAAACCATGGCTTTTCTGATAACAATGTAAATCTTGTTCAACAAATTACAAGTGATCTAAATACAGTCAACACACATTTTAGACCATTTTGCACAAAAGCAGTCATTTTTAATGAACACAATCAAGCCAGAGATATAATTGCGTTTAGAGATACAGGGTCTGCGCAGACTTTAATAAGCAGACAATTAATTCATGCAAACGAATATCGAGATACAGGGGAATATCGACTAATTCGTGGAATCACAGGGGATGTGCTAAAAATTCCCTTAGTGGTGGTCAAATTAAACAGCATCTACAGTAATGGTGACCTATTGTGTGGGTTAATTGATAATTTACCTAAGTCGATCGATATTTTAATTGGAGCAGATGTTGACCCTCCTGAGATGTGTGAACCAATGGAGTCCTGTGTTGTCACTCGGGCACAAACGAAGAGCTTATTGGAGTTAGAGAAGGGCTTGTTGGGGAGTCGTGAGGATGTGACTCACAACCCATGTGATTTTTATGAATCAGAGTTAAATCTTGATCATTTTTTCGAGGAAGATTTGTTGGGATCTGTCGTTGATTCTCATGTGGATGAGTCTGAGGTGGTGAACTGCCCCACTCAGCCATTTGGTTTTGTTGATGGGTCTGAGGTGGTGGACTGTCCCACTCAGCCAGTTAGTTTTCATGGTGGTGATTGTGTTGATGATTCGTTTGGTGAGTTGGAGAATTGTCCCACTCAGCCAGTTGTTTTCCATGATGGTAGTTTTGTTGATGAGTCTGTGGGTGAGGTGGTGAACTGTCCCACTCAGTCCCTGGTTGGCTCTCGTGATGGTGTGGTTGTTGAGAAGGCGTCCGTGTTGTGTCGTCCAACCCATCTAGATGGTTTAAATGATGTTTTTGTCCCTGGAAGAGAATTGTCATTGTCTCGGGAAGAGATAATTAAGTTGCAAAAGGCAGATGAGAGCCTTCGTGAATTTTTTAATGTCGTGGTTGACTTTGAAAGTACAGGTCAGAAGATTTCATACTGCATTTCTGATGGTTTACTTGTCCGTAAATTTTTGGAATCTGATTGTCCGCAAGAATCAGATTTAGCCATTGTTCAGATTGTTGCCCCTGTTCAAATAAGGAGAAAACTGCTAGAATTAGCACATGATATACCAGCATCCGGACACCTCGGTAGGTTAAAAACGAAACAGATTAACCAAACATTTTTATTGGCCATCAATAAATCAAGATATAAAAGAGTATGTGCGAACATGCGACATTTGTCAAAAGCTAAACAAGAGTAAATACGGTAGTATTGCACATTTACAAAGTTTACCAATCATGACAAATGCTTTTGACCGTGTAGCAATAGACATTGTAGCACCATTTCCAGTGTGTGCTAAGAGTGATAACAGGTGGTTACTCACAATTATGGATTTATGCACACATTACCCCGAAGCCATTCCCATTCCTGAACACAAAGCACATATTGTATGTCGTGTGTTGTCGGAAGTATTTGCTAGGTTCGGTTTTCCGAAGGAAATCCTGACAGATTGTGCAAGCGAGTTCATGTCTGAAGTGATGCAGCACTTTCTCGACCAATGTGCAATCAAGCATATCAGAATTTCAGCTTACCATCCGCAATCGAATAGCAGCCTTGAACGTTTTCATTTTACCATGAAGCAGATGATACGTGCTGTACGAAAAGATTCTGTGATTGAGTGGGATGAGTACATTCCATGGGTGTTGTTCGCCTATCGTGAAGTGCCTGTTGAAGGACTTGGCTTCAGCAGTTTTGATCTGTTGTTCGGAAGGCAGGTGAACTCTCCTCTTTCATTGTTGAAAGACCAGTGGTTCGAGAGGTCGGACACGGTCGAACATATAAAAAAGATACACGTTTCAAAGTTTGTAATTGCATTAAGGGAGAAGATTAGATTCTCCATAGATGCAGCTACCAAGTTGTACGCACAACAGCAACTAAAAATCAAGAAATATTATGACAGAAATGCTGTCAAAGTTGAATTTGCCCCGGGACAATTGGTGTTGGTTTGGCTTCCACGGGATGGAAAACCGTTGTCAGCAGCCTACCATGGCCCGTATAAGGTGATCAGGAAGGTCGGGGAGGTGGATTATGTGATTTCAACGCCCGACAAAAAGAAAATAACTCGATTGTGCCATGTCAATTTACTCAAGCCCTATTATGAGCGAGGCAAATCTGTAGGATCAGATAACTCGCAGAATCTCATACAAACAGTAGAGATTGCTGTGGAATCTCAGTGTTCTGGCGAAGAACAGATCACTGAGAAAGTAAAGCATTTGGGTGAAGTTCAAGCGGCCGAGTTGAAGGCTTTGATCTTGCAGCATAGGCAGGTTTTCAGCAATAAACCTGGTAAAACCAACCTGCTGACACACAAAATTAACCTGAAAACAGATGCAAAACCTGTTTATTTTTCACCTTATCGTTTAAGTCCAGAGAAAACCAAATTCGTCAATGACGAAATTAAACAGTTACTAGAAGATGGCATTATAGAGCATAGCGAGAGCCCGTGGGGAGCACCAGTAGTAGTTGTCCCTAAGGCGGATGGGTCTTTAAGGTTGTGTACTGACCTTAGAAAGGTAAATGATCAGACCATTCCTGATCCGTTCCCTATGCCGAGAATTGAACAGCTGATAGACAAGGTGGGCAGGAGTAAGTATCTAACAAAGGTAGACATGACTTGTGGGTACTGGCAAATTCGTATGGAGGCTGACTCCATTCCCCTTACTGGCTTCGTAACCCAAAATGGGCATTTCCAATGGAAATTCATGCCGTTCGGATGTCGAAATGCCCCTGCAACGTTTTCAAGGCTTGTAAGAAAAGTCCTCTTTGGTTTAGAAGAGTTTGCTGATGCTTATTTGGATGATATTATCATCTTTAGCAACTCTTGGTCTGAACATCTAAAGCATTTAAATACAGTCCTAATGAGAATTGACAAAGCTGGGCTTAAGTTGAAATTAAGCAAATGTGATTTTGCCACTGCCCAGATTGACTATTTAGGTCATAGAGTTGGTTTAGGACAAGTACAGCCTCTCCAAAACAAAATCATGTCAATACAAAATTTTCCTCGTCCCAACACTAGGAAGCAATTGCAATCATTCTTAGGAGTCTGTGGGTATTTCAGAAAATTTTTGCCACACTATTCCCATTTAGCAATAGCATTAACAAATCTCCTAAAGAAAAATGTTAAATTTAGTTGGACTGATGAAGCAGAGAATGCTTTTATAGATATCAAGTCTAGATTGGCTTCCAGACCGATTCTGAAAACGCCAGACTTTGAACGTCCCTTTAGCATAGCCGTAGATGCTAGTGATCAGGCTATTGGAGCCGTACTTTTTCAAGTGTATGAGGACCTAGAACATCCTGTATGTTACTACAGTCGAAAGCTAAATATCCATGAACAGAAATACGCGACCGTTGAGAAAGAGGCCCTGGCCCTAGTGTCAGCTGTTAGGGTATTCAGTGTTTATTTTGGAACCCAGCACACTGTCATATATTCAGATCATAGTCCATTAATGTTCATTCACAAGATGGGCAGACACAATGCCAAATTACTAAGGTGGTCTTTAGAACTCCAACAGTACTCTTTGGAAATTAGACATAGACCTGGTAGGGATAATTTATTACCTGACATTTTAAGTAGACCTTCTGTATAGTTGTAAGGTTGAGGTCTGGTGAGATAATTTGTAATTAGTAAGTAATGTTTTGTAAATATAATGTATAATGTTAGTATGTAGTTTAAGTTAGTGGTAGAAGTAATGTTATATAACTACAAGGAGTTGGTTGAATTGATGGGTGACTCTGTAGTTGATATTGTTGATACCGTATAACATTGCATATAGTTTGGTTTTTTAAAAAATTTTGGGAACTATGTTTTAACAGGTGTCCACAGTTGTCATTTGAAAGTTTCATTGATGTCATACTACCTAGGCTCGTTTCTAGGGGAGTGATGGTGTGGCGATGATGGTGAAATTAGTGATGTGTAATTAGCGCTAGATAAAGTAAACATGTGTGACCTAGTTTGACTAATTGGTTGCTATGGTAATTAAGGTGCAGCAGACGACCGGTGGTGCGATTGGCTGAGACGGGCGTTTCCTGAGCCAATAGGACGTAGCGTTTCGAGGACACTGGAGTGCGTGACCAATCGGATAGAAGGAGTGTTCGAATCTGCCGAGCTGTGAGGAAGAGTCAAGGTCGTTCGTCGGAAGGAAGAGAAAAAATTGGCGACTGGAGCCGAAGAGCTGGTCGAACGTCGATAGTCGCATTGATTTTAAATATATTTAAAGGCGTATTTCGATTAAATAAAACGATCTAACGTATCTGTATTTAGTCGTCAATTGAGCGTTGCGTTTGTAGAGGAGCTCAGGAACTTGTTTGATAGTTTTATGTGGTGTTTTAAGATCTGTCTATCGACAGTCTAATTGTTTATAGTAGTAACTGGTTGTTAACGGAGAACTATCATACGACCATAGAGTTAAAGTATTGAACTTAGTCAAAGACTCTGAATTATTATTATATTTGATGAGCGCTATTAATGTAGATTTGATTATTTTAGTTAAGAATAAATATGTATTTTGAGAAGAAAGTAGAGGTGTGAGTGAATGTTGATTGGCCCGGCCTGAAAGTAGGTTATTGAAAATATCTACTTAGTACCCCTAGAATAGATACGGCGAGCATTTGCTGAGATAGACCAGGGGGCCATCACAATATAAATGTGAGCTTAAAACACGTTCGCTTTTGTGGGTGTTGTTTGACTACTAAGAAATAACTATAACGAAAGATTTAAAGTTGATTGAATAATATCGCAGCAATACATATTCAAAACAAATTTGATCAGCAAGAATTATTACACCTCAGCCATGATTATGATAACGATTTTCGTATCTTCGCATTTTTTAGTTATCATATTTCACGGAAGGTCTCAACATATTCTTTCAAGCAAAAAATTCTACTTTTCCAAAGCAAGACACCGCTAAAGGTTTAGACAATTTAGCATGATGCTTCCAACTGATCGGTTCATCGTTCAAGATGTTCATAACTGGAACATATCTGACGTCATCTCGATAAATCCAATCGTCGTTTCCATCTACGCCCTCTATTCTATCGCCGCCACCGAAGACGAATACTAAGTCGTTGCTGACAGTCAAACCAAAATAAATAACGCCAGTCTTGAACCGATCTCTTACTTTCCAAATATCTGTTTCAAAATTAAACGTAAAGCAACAGTCACGGCCAAAGAGAATTGCAGTATTCTCCCACAGTACAGCTCGCAGAAGACCTTGAGCTCTGGGCATTGGTTTTGAAAGCAGAGTACAGGCATTTAGTCGCGTGTCGTACACTTGAACATAGTTGACAGCTCTACCCTCAACATCACATCCACCAAAGGCATAGAGTAAGACTTTGAACGGTACACAATCGCCGGAACCACGAAGAGCGAAGACCACCCAGTAAACATTCCACTGTAGGACCACTAGTGGTCTTCTATAGGCACCACTAGCGGTCTTTTAGTGGCAAACCACCAGCGGACCACTGACTATTTGCACCATGGAATTACTAGCGGACCACCAGCGGCAGCCGATTACAAGTCGTCAGGGGTCTCCTAGCGGTGTTTTAGTGGCACCCAACCCCTTTCGGGGCTGGGGGGTGGCTGTGGCCCCCCAAGGAAATGAAAATATTAATTTATAATGTATTAATGTGCAAAAATTGCCAAAAATATATAACAATTGCAAATTTTCCAATATTAATGGACCTAAAATTTGCCTAAAGTGCTCAAAATTTGCAAAAAAAGCCTAAAATTTGTAAAAAAAATTTCTCACCCCCCAAGAAAAGTGCGAAATGACGCCACTGTATCCCACCATATTCGACCTTATCCCCTTATCCCTACCCCTTTATCTCACCTATACAACAACTTCAACTAATGTTTCAACAAATGACCTGCTCACAACAACTCAATTCCACCCAAAACTGCAGATCCAAAATTTGACCAATTAATGAAATGTGCATGGCTGAAAAATGAAATTATTAATATTTGCAGCGGGTTTACATATAGGCAAGACATCGAGAACCAAGGCATACAGCAAAACAACAGGCCTGAAGTTAAAATAATAAGTGTTTCAAGCCAAACACGGTTACACAAAGCTAACATTCAATCAAACCTACTGCGGTCACTATAACCGACAACTTAAACATAAAGAAGACACTGAATACATACTGTCTGTATAAACTGTCACCAATAAAATACTGTCCAATAAAAACTCAAAAATGTTCAACTGCACGGATTATATATAAAAGCAGAATGAATTAACGCAGCAGCATCAGAAATCGGAATTAGTCATTTTGTTCTGGCTCTTCCACCACAGAAATCATTTTCGCCTTCTTCATTCTGTTCATTTTGCCCCCACACCGATCCATTGCTCCGTGAAGATACCACTGAATGTCCACTTTGATGTCGTCATCGGTAGCCGATCTGGTTTTCAAGTTGAGTCTCACTGCTTCTACAATGCATTATATATATATATATGTATATATATATGTATATATATATATATACACACTTGTAATATGCGGCATAACAATACAATGCCATACTTTATATTACAACAGCAGTCCAGTAGGCATATAGTATCAAATTAAATTATTCATATAGTCATTGCAAGCCTATATATAGGGACTAATATGTGCCAGGGAATTTGGCTGAATTTCGAAAAATGTAGCTATTTAATGACAGGATACACACAGAATTGGCTATAATCAGCCAACGTAAATATCACTTACAGCACATCTATCTATTCACGCAAACACTGATGGAAGTAGGTCATTAATGCTGTCAACTGCCATAGACATACAGTACAATAGAGAGCACAGAGCACATTACAAATGAAATCAAATTCACCAATAGTAAGAATATGCCAACCGTAAATGACATCACAGCACTTCAAATTTTTGAACGATTTCTTTCCAGACACTCCAGTCCAATTAAACTCTCTCTGTAAGGAGTTCACCAGGAGAGTATCAATCATCCTGGCGACTGCCTTGCGTACAGTTTTGCCGCCACATCTGGCAAGTCGATGAAGCTAACATATCAATAAAAAAAGCAAGCAATGCTTATTAAATAAGCACCAACATATGAAAATCAGCAAATTTATACCTTAATGCCGAGGACTGCTTTAATGGGTTCTTAAACTTAAAACTTAGCATGATTTAAAGTGGCTTAGGAGGCATTACTGCCCGTGTAAAAGCCACTAGGGGCACTAATGCGGCGCGAACGCGCTCCGTCAGCCTGATGCTCCAGCATGTAACCCACTCTACTCAATTCTCAACCTGCAACCTCCTGCTCCATCGTGAAACGTTGTTACCACTCTGCTAACTTTCTGCCCCTAATGTAATGAAACTAAAGTGAATTTATTAAGCCTGTAAGCAAACGTTGACTTTAAATGTACCTTTTATTCCAAGGATGCGACATGGATATTTATTCCAATTTTTCTTTGGCTTCTCACAGGCAGTCACAGATCTGTCGAATGCTTGCTGGTTCCCATATGGGGCCCAGTAGGCTTCACCGCCATCTATCCAATTCACAGGAACAACAGCAACAGTGTCACCTCTTTGATCATCGGTAAATACAACAACTGCGTATCCCGACATTTTACGCAAACAGTGATCAAAACACAGTAAGTATTAAGATGTTGCCGCATGCGGTTAAGCAAACTCTTCGTAAAAAGGAACCAATGGAATTCGCCTTCAACTTATAAAGAAAAACACCCTGAGCAGTCTATCAATATATTCATGTATGCCAGGAGATCTTAATTATGCAAAACAATAAATGTTTAGCCATGCTGCTGACTGCTGCGTTAACGGTTAGATATTGGTGTGCAGTACAGGAAATGCAACATAGCTGCTCTTGTATGGAATGACAAGGTACTTTGAATGTACTTCAGATGTGCTGCAGTAGCGAAGTTTTTTACCAATGGACCGAAGCTTCACTATTCCAATGTTCTGTGATGGCATGGAATAGCAGAAGTAATCAGACAATTTGTTAAATCTACGATAAATGAGCCAAACAGCGCTGTCGACATCTTTCACAATGTTTTCACACGCAACAATATCACCATTCGAAAGCTTCAGGAACCTGTCTCCTTGCTACTATTCTATTATTTTATAATACAGATTGGTTATGAATAGGGATGTAACTTTTCCGGAAAAGTAGAATGGCCGGAAATATTCCGGAAATTTCCGGAAATTTCCGGAATACTTCCGGAAAAGTTATAAAAGCCTTCAAAACTTCTCTTTTTTAGAGGTAAACAGACAGCAGTGGACAAAATTAATTACCGCAGGTCCCACAGCTAAGAAAACGAAGTTTTATTATATATTTTTGGCACATAGGGGGGAAAATTGGTTGAAAACGGGTTCTCCGATATTTTAACGAGATCCCGCCAATTTAAGTATTCTACTTGCTGCTCAGGGAACCAGCTTCACCTTATGAATATTCACGGTTTTGTCGCATCGAGTGCTGGCGAGAGTGTGAGACTATGGGTAAATACCGTAAAATAAACAAGTGTTTAGTTTTGTTTTGTGACAATTCGTTAATTTTTCGCCGAACATCGAGATTTATTATAGTTTTAACAAATCAGACAGCAAAACGGCGTCGCGTACTCTGGTAGCTGGTTCTCTGCGACTTCCGACTCAGACATTATATAGCGCTACCATACTGGCAGTTGTTAACTTATTAACAAATGCCCAACAAATGAATAGTTATAAATAGTAATAATGATAAAAAATAATAATAGATATCAGTAATAGTAATCAATAGTAATAAATACTAATAATAAACAGTAATAATAATTATAATAAATAGCATTAATAATCAACTTTTCCTTTCCGGAAAAGTACCTCAGAAATTTCCGGAAATTTCCGGAAATTTCCAGAGGAAATTTCCGGAATTTTCTTAACTCACATCCCTAGTTATGAACCACTATGGCCAATTAAATGATTATAAAAGCAGTATGATTATACATATTTTGTTCTGGCAATGGTACAGAGAATTAGGCCTGATATATTATTATTTTTTACAATTATAGGGTTAGTAATTTGGGGCAATTTTCAAACCACTTGTGCATGAAAATCAGGAGTGAATTCGACTCATATCAACTATGGGAGACGCCCAGAGCGGTTAAGAAGTGAAATTATAGCTGCTTTACTTCAAACTAGCCGCTATAGAAGCTCTCCTATACATGCTGCGCACGTGTGGTCTCGGTTGATGCATTATAATCTCAAACTGAAATAGCACACGGGTTTCAATCGATGGCCTAAGTACGTTGGAATAAATGCATGATGTCCGATAACCAATTTCGCTAATTTGAAATAAATTACTTGCGACCAATCACGAATGCTCACGTCGTGCCCTAGATAAGGATCCCGTGAATATTATGCTGTGCAGATATAACACCCAAAGCAACGTATAATAAAAATATATATATAAGCTAAATGTCTAAACAGTCGTGCATACTCAATATACTACCAAATTTATGAACATCGTTTAAAATACCTTTATTTTGAAACACTTTTAAACACTTTTGCGAACAATTAACTTCGATCTTTGTTTAATTGCGCGCTCACATAAAACATAGAGATATATAGATATATTCTATGCTGGTGGCCGGCCGCTGTGGAACCTCCAGCGGCGGGTGAGCAGCAGTGGCAGATGACGATAATCCTCCGTCGGTCCACTGGAGGAATGCCACTAGAAGTCCTCGCTCGGCTTGCCACTTGAGCTCCTCTAGAGGCATGTTTATTGGGCAGTTTTCCAGCATACGAACATTTATCGTCAAATCTGTCGTACGCTTCAACGTCATCGAGTGCCCTGTTTAATGAGTTAGCCCACCCACCGCATACATACAAAATGTGACCTACAAACGCTGCGCTGTGAAAACGTCTGCCTTGAACCAAAGAAGCACATTTCATCCAATCGGAAGACGTTGCATCGAATTTCCAGATTTCGTCCCACTTCTCTCCCACTCCCGTTACGAAGATTGAATTGCAATGAACGGCAGCTGCCGTCTCACGTGTCATCATAACTGGCATCTGTTGTAGACTGGAAACGTCCTCTGATTGATTCAGATTTATTTTGATGACATCTTTAGAAATCCAATTACCCTCTTCGATGCCGATAACAACGGCGCAGTTCTGGACTAATTTCGTAGACTCTACTCGTCAAATAACAAGACGACACTATTTACAAGCAATAGTCATTCACTGTAACCTACTTGTTGATCCTAGAGAAGAATTTTTATAAATTGTATCACCTGAAAATATTTTAATTCTGAACTATTTACATATACTCTCACAATGCTGGCATAGATCCTGTAGCCGCTGTTCCTGTTCTAACTTTCAGTTATACCAGTGTCGGGCACTCTTTATCGGACCCAAACAATCTGACGTTAACATCCCCCACTGCACTGTTAGAGTAGTAAAGTAAGTAAAGTTTAAAGTAAAGATTAATACATTCATATTTTTTCAAGGAACGCATATCAGTTACATTTTAAGCGCATTAAATATTACGATGATGTAGTATACAGTACAAACGTACAAAATATAAGTTGTGTGAAGGAAATTTAAGGAAAGCGCAATAGGCCTATTTAATGCGAGGACCGTAGGCCCTAATATTATTGTTTGTGAGTACAAATTAAATTTATGCGGGGTTTTAAAACAGTTCAATACTGGACAAGCAAATTCATAAACCGCCGGAAGTCTATTCGTTTAAAAAATTTCGTTTATTAAGCTTGTTCTAAGAATCCTTGCTCGCAAAGATATGAGCTCCCAAATGGAGTTATCGATTGAATTGCTTTATTGCTCAGGCGAAGACATTGATCTTTGAGGCTAGCCAAAATTCCGATGAATCACAAATTTGCCCATCTAGCTGGTCAAAATATTTTCAAAACTAAACCTTACGCAACACTTACTATTGTTTACACTGCCGTATTCAGTAAGTTTGATCAGTGGCGGCTCCAGGATTTGGCAAGTGGAGGGCCGTTGGGGTGGCAACTTCTAATCATGGGGCCAACCATTTGTTGTTAGGTATGTAGTATTAAGTATATGGTTCCAACAAGGGGGCCACTGGGGCCAGATACTCAATAGGGGGCACGGGCCCCCCTGTGGAGCCGCCACTGAGTCTGATAAACTTCCTGTAGCTAAAACGACTATGCTCAAAAATAAATGCACATAGCAAATATCATTTGCTGGCTACAACTCACTCTAGCGGGTTATACAGCGTACAGTGTATTCTACATTTCGTGGAATTTATCGGTTGCTTTTTTCAAGAATTTGAACAGTTTCTTAATTTCCGAGACTACCTTGAAAATTATAGCTGCACGCTAAGGTAGATTTTTTCAGGTAGAGTTTGCCCGACACTGAGTTAGACCAATACTAATGTTGAAGCGTCAACGTATTCACTTCTGTTTAGCCCTCCCTCTCTCTTCACAAAATTGTCCTAGTCTAACGCATGGAAATTCACTGCATTTGTAACAAAAATCGAAAAGTCACGGCGTTTACTGCGAATGCCGAATCACTTATTTCACAACTTCCGTGACTTCGTGAATTCCTATTGGCCATACTCATACTAAAGTCACAAAGGAAATTTTAAATTAATTTCTTCAACTTACATCACACAATTTAATGATCCAGGGGTGGTTCTAGATTGGGGATGACTGGAGATGCATCCCTCCACCGAGCTATTTTTGCTTGTCAGCCTTTTTCGGCAAGGTTTATTTACATTTAGTGGGCAAACACTGTCAAAGATCTTTTTCCCTTGTCTTTGCATCTACCCCACCAGCTTCCTAGAAATTCACTGCATCCCCCACCAAGAATTCTTGGAACCTACACTGGATCGGTCTACAAGAGCGCATCATGACCTTGGACATAGTGCTTTGCTGGATCAACTTCGTCAATACACGTTATCGTTTTCGATTTCCCATTCTTTGCGCCAAAACTAATTGCTACAAATTTCTTTCAGTCTCTCAGAAATTTACAATAAAAGCGCAAAATGAATCAACGTAGATACCTGACAATTTTCCGATTACATTGCGCAATAAATGAGGAAACTTATTTCGTTCAGGGGTCATGAATTCAACGTCGAACGATTTTCTAGGCGCTATCATATATTCCTCGCTGTGTTTTCGTAACTCTTTCGCTCTTGCGATCAAACTGTCAGCACTGCTACAGACTTCACTCGGAGATCCTTTCGACTTCAACTCAGTGCAATATGACACGAAACTGTCAAGGACTGTTAGTTTTCTCTCAATTTCTTCAATTTCTGCCTCCATTTCTTTCTTATGCTTCTGCGTTATCAGGGAGAGTTCGTTCAAAACCTCTTCGGCATGTTTATCGATTAAGTCTTTCAGTTGCTGGCTTTGCTCTTTAATGGTGTTCTCCGTTTCGTTTGCCCTTGCTAGATATTCTTCCTTCTTTCTTTCCATTTCGAATTTCCTTGATAAGATTCGCCTTGTACAACCTGACATTTTACTTAAATGTTCTTGAATTCTTTGACGAAAATGTCTATCAACTTTCTTTACGTCTTTGCATGTGTGCCTTTGATCTTCAACAAAACACGAGACACAAACAACTGTCTTGCAATCGGAACAATAGTAGTCTAAGTCTTTGTCTGTGTGATTCGGACATTTTCTTATTGGAGACATATTTCTAATCTCATCTTCGTTAAACTCACTACAGATTTCAACGATTTTGTGATCTTTTGTAAGCTTCTGACCTCTGTGCACTTTTGTGCATCCTGTGCAATAGTTTTCACAGCAATTCAAACATCTCATTGTAGCACTATTGCAGGCGCTTGCATCTTCCATCACGCTACATGTATTGCATAGTACGGATCTATTCTTAGCATGGAGTCCCCTTGTAACTTCCATAAGACTTTCGATGAAGAAATTTTTCCCAAGTCCTGCCATTCCTTCTGCTGGAATTGAAAATTCCTTTCTGCACAGTGGACACGGTAAGACATCACCCGGCTTCTTCTGGTTCTTCGATTGCAGATCTTCGAAGCATTTGAGACAGGCTGTGTGGAAACACGGCAGTAGTCTAGGGTCTGTGTAGGCATTGAGACAAATGCAGCATCCCGATAACGAGCGAAGTCGTTTCATTGCTTTTTCGTCAGAAGAATCCATTTCAAAATGAAATTTCGTTTCGTCCTGCTTTGCGTAAAAAATAACGCTAAGAATACAGGGCAGGCCCCTATTACATGTATGTTCCGATATTTAAGGCCTTTCTTCACACGATCCAGTTATCTAAAACGAAGATAGACGATGCCTCAGTCAATTAGTTCAGTGTATCGTCCTATTTAGTTTTCTAGATTGTAATCTGAGAAGTAATCGTCGCCTCTAAGGTTGAATGCATTGAACAAACCAGCAGCAGGTAGACCTGCATCTAAGAACCCCGCTTGACGAGTGCAAAAACACATCACGGAATTATGACAATATTGGATTCGATGTAATAACGCGAATGAGAAAGTCATAGCGGTTGTCAGAACAGTTGAGATCTCACTGCAATACTCAAAACTCAGTTATCATCATCAGCATCATTGTCGTCGTCATTATCATCATCGTCATCACTATCATCGTTTTTACCACCACCGCAGTCACCTCCACCGCCGCCACCATCACAGCCACCACCATCACCACCTCCACCACCATCGCCACCACCCTCACCACCAAAAGTATCATCATAGCGCGATTTAAAGAGGTTAATTAGGAGCCATTACTGTCTGTGTGAAAGCCACTATGGGCGCTAACGGGGCTTGAACCAGCTCCGTCAACCTCACGCTTCAGTGCTTATTCCACTCTACCACGAATAAATTCGAATAATAGTAATAATAATTTGTAGCTATAGTTGCATTAGCAGTATTAGTGGCAATAGTAGTTATATTTTAACTGTAATAGCAGCAATAGTTGTATTACATTAGTAGTAGCATTAGTGGTGTAAGTGGCAGAGGCAGTGGCAGTAGTAGTAGTAGTAGTAGTAGTAGTAGTAGTAGTAGTAGTAGTAGTAGTAGTAGTAGTAGTAGTAGTAGTAGTAGTAGTAGTAGTAGTAGTAGTAGTAGTAGTAGTAGTAGTAGTAGTAGTAGTAAAAACAATAATAATAATAGTTGTAGTAGACACAATAGTAGGCCTAGCAGTAGAAGTGGTAGTAATAGTAGCAGAAGTAGGCTAGGTGCTGTTGCTGTTGTTGTGAAATTAAGTATTTCATCAGGCTTAAACCAATACAACTCTTAGTGAAAAACAATCCGCTGCAGTATTTTCACTTTTTAGTCAAGCTACTTAAGCTACCTGTACATTGCATTATTGGATAACACCTGAAACGAGAAGAATAGTCTATCTTCTATATTTCTATACTTACCGGGAACAGGGAAAGCGAATAGGAATGAAATTAGTAAATATTCCTAGCCGAAAATCTTGATATATGCACGAATGCACGATGTTATTGCAAATTATTAAGAGGCTTCAAACATTCCAACTGCAACATAGGACCTATTGACCTATTCAGACGTTGCTAATACTTCAAATGCAAATGAACAAAGGACCGCCCTCAGTGCAAACGACATGTTCCTCTGAGCGTAACAAAGCAACCTTACAAAAGACGCCTGATACTCGAAGTATGTAAGAGCATGCTGCCTTGGACCATACGTGCTTTAAATGTACCTGACACTCTTTCTCTACAGTAGAATCAAAAGTGAATTCTTTGCCGACAAGGTAAACGAATACCTGTAAATATATGCAGTACAGTATTATTAGTCGACGTATTCCAGACTTACCCTTGGCTATGACTAAGACCTCAAAGCAAACCTATCTTTTGATATATATCAATGAAACTCAAAGACTTATTAGGAAGTACGCTTATATCATATACACTCCCCTTCTCCAACTGAGAAAATGATTTCATCGATTTTGTAGCAAATCTCAAGCCTAGTCGAGGCTGAAATAGGAGCCGACTCCCCTGTGTCCACCCGTGGCTGGGTGTACTACGGTTGAGTAGCTACGCTAGGGTCTAAAGCAGTTGAATAAACTAGTAAAGAATCGATGATATTTATATCTAGGCGACACAGTCACGAATATAAGGAATTAGGCTATTAGTATCTTGGGAATAAATAGGCTGAAGGGCAGCAAGAAGATGGTGTTAACCCCTTTAAAGTGGATTTAACTGTAACTAAGTGTACAATGAACGGATAGGCTATAGTCGGGGTCCTCGGTGAAGGGGAGTAATACTGCTGTCATGTGAATTAGGTCTGTGGATGATCCTACAATAGTGTAAAGTTTCCCTAACATTTTGTGTCACCCTTTTGCTCTTGAAAAGTTTCGGCTGATGTACGATCATATTATGGGCATATGCCAATGACAAGGGAAAATAGAAAATTCGACATGACGGTGTGGCAAAACAATCTATTTACGAGGGATACTTCGAGTCACTTTGGCTGATACGTGTAAATGATTTGAAGCATTTGGTGAACATGTAATGTGGGAAAGCTGCTGTTCATGTTTAATGATGCATCGAATCGATTTTTGTAGCTATATTTCTAACATGTGTTCGCTTGCAGGGATACACAGCAACCTACTTAACCGTCTTCAGTCGGTTATGAACACCGCTGCACGAATGATCTACAAGGCCAAACTCGGAGATCATTTAACACCACTACTCCGTGACTTACATTGGCTGTCTGTACCGGAACGTATTAATTACAAGCTTGTGACGCTGGTCTTCTGCTGACTGAATGATGCAGGTCCTGCGCATCTGACAACTGAACTGAAACGTGTCGCCGACCTGGAAGGTCGGAAACGCCTGAGGTCCGCCATGTCTGCCTTACTGGCTGTTCCGAGGACGCGTCTCCGCACCGTAGGAGACCGCGCATTTCGTGTGGCTGCCGCTAGGGCCTGGAACGGCCTACCTCCATTCGTTCAACTTTCCTCTTCGCTTAACATTTTTAAAAAGAGGCTAAAAACTTGGTTGTTTCGCACTAGTTATGAACTTTAACTCTGTAATGTGTTCACGCAGCCCACCTGTGGACGAGTCACCACAATAATCTGAACGTTACTTACTTACTTTTGTTAACAGTGGAAGTCCCACTTTTATATATATATATATATATATATATATATATATATATTAGGTGCCCGCCAAACCAATGTAAAAATTTGAAGTTGGGAAATGTTAATGTGGTACCCTCTCAACTTGTTACCCCTCATAAGAGCAGCAACAGTGCAAAATTTCAGCTCTTTATGACAACATTTACTGGTTGCTCAACATGTTTAAAGTTTATTGAAAATGCCATTTAGCGAATTTTCTAAAACTTGCTTGTTGTGCAACTTTTATTGCTCAATGCTCAATGTCATTGACATCTGATACTTATTTATTTGAATATTTAAAAAATATATAATATTCTATGATTACCATGTTTTTACAGACAACATTTAGAATAAATATTATTATTAACTGTCAAATTAGTACTGACACCAGTTAGTACTTATAAGCATTAAACTGTAACAAGCGTGCTTTGTTACTATACAATTCATTAATTACTTACTTAGCAAATTATCATGTATTTATTACCAACAACCAGTGTGTACAGTGTTTTTATGTCACTTATTGCTAATCATATGAGTGATAGTACAAATTTTAGGTTAAGTGTGCGATGCAGCCATTGTTTGTAGTAGGTATATTCTTGGCAAAATATTGTTGTATTATGAAATGAAATTATGGAATGCATTATTACATTTTAGATCAGCATGTAAGGTAATCTACTTAAAGTAATTAGAATAACTTGACTACAGTTTTATGAACAAAGGCTGGCAAATCTAATTTTGATCCATCCTTACCTTGAGTAGTACACTGGGAGGCCAAACTGTTGCCAGATACTGTAGGCTGTGAACAAGTTGGTATATGTTGCCAATCTTGGTATCAAGTTTTCAAGTGGAACAGGTACTTGGTTTCCCACACCTACCTATATGTACCAGAGCAATGCAGTTGGGTACTCGGACTATTGACCACAGGACGATTGACCATAGGACGATTGACCACTGGACGATTGACCACAGCGGACTTTTGACCACTGGACGATTGACCACGGCGGACTTTTGACCACTGGACGATTGACCACAGCCGTGAGTATCAGGCTTAGCACGCTGTCTGCTGCATGCATGCATGCACGCATACAAAAAAAGGAAACCAAATGCTATTGTCTATATATATATATAATATATATAGACAATAGCATTTGTATATATATATATATATATGTATATATATATGTATATATATGTATATATATATATGTATATATATGTATATATATGAATATATATATGTATATATATGTACATATATGTATTGTGTATATATATATATATTTATGTATATATATGTATATATATATGTATATATATGTATATATATATGTATATATATGTATATATATGAATATATATATGTATATATATGTACATATATGTATTGTGTATATATATATATATTTATGTATATATATGTTTATATATATGTATATATATGTATATATATGTATGTATATATATGTATATATATATATGCATATATATGTATATGTATATGCATATATATATAAATTTATTTATGTATATAAAATATATATATATCGACTCACTATTGTCCTTTTCATCATTCCCAGCATTTGGTTTCCTTTCTTTGTATGCGTGCATGCATGCATGCAGCAGACAGCGTGCTAAGCCTGATACTCACGGCTGTGGTCAATCGTCCAGTGGTCAATCGTCCTATGGTCAATCGTCCTGTGGTCAATAGTCCTAGAACCATGCAGTTGTACAACAATGATTACAGAATGGGCATTCAAAGTCACGTGAAAGACATATGCTTCGACAGCTTAGAATGCTGGCATACGAAGTGGAGTTTGAGATATTGGTTTATTCACGATTTATGGCACCCAGATCTATGTACAGAGTCCAGTGGATGGTCAAGATGCTGTACTGTGTAAAAGTGTGGATGCATTTTTATAGAACAGTTCAAACTAACAGCACGTGAAGAAACTGCACTGAAGGAGATGAGCCTTTTGGATGCCTGTTGCATGCAAAAGCCTTGACATTATGTTCAAGACCAACAGCTGTTCCTGCCAATGACCGGAGCTTTTGTTAAGATAGCAAAATACTATATGGCTTTGAACGAGGGCATTTCCGATGCTGCGGATCAGCATACATATATGGTACTTGAGTGAGGAAGTAATAGCCTTTGCATTTTTGACGACACTGTAGGCAGCCACATCAAACGAAAGATGAGCAATGCACTTACTAAACAGAAACACCTAAAGGAATTCAGTTCGAGCCCAGTATCATTGCTGAAAAGGAACTCAGCGGCTTTGTTATAAGTAATAATATGTCTTTCTTTAATACTCTTGACCTGAATGCTGATCTTCATACACTAGCAGAACCAGACAACTGGTAAAACCGTGATAAGTGTCAGGTAGCCAAAAAATACCTCAACAGTTTGGCAGTTGTAAATGACAGAACAGGGTGAGCTGTCAAACTGATACAGACTCTCACAACTATACAGTATTGCAACAAATAAAGAACAGTAAAGTGTCTTGTATCAAGACAGAGAGCAAAGTATCCAGAAGCAAGAAAGTCGCTGTTTGTCGGTGCCAAAGTTGATGTTCCACAGTCCACACTAGAGACTTGAGATGCATTGGCTTAATGAAATGGGAATGGATAATTTTCTTGGAGGCAATTGAATCTTCTAGTTCTTAAGAATATTTGCAACAACTTAATTGTTAACTTGGTGCCTCACAGTATTAAAAGTATGCATTTAACTGTCGAAGAACTTATATGGAATTTCCATGTGTAAAAATTGTCCTCAATATACAAATCTAATAACTTTAGAGCCGTTGAGCAACCTTTAAATTTGATTTTAAAAATCTGAAAAAATTACAGGGAACTTCTTTCACAACACATAACAAAATGGGAGGGTACCACAATAGAAATTAAGAACTTCAGTTTTGACGGGCACCCTAATATATATATATATATATATATATATTCAGCGTTTCAACGCCATCGCATTCCGAGGAACATTTCCAAATCTGCAACCGAACGAGAGCTAGCACACTAATTTCATGTCTCCGGACAATTTTTTATCATAAGTCCTCGGAAATGAAGTACCGAGGGCATTACATATATATATATATATATATATATATATATATATATATATATATTAGCTGCAAACCCATTCAAATGGACATGGTTGAAGTCAGCATAATGCATCAAATTCTCCTTCTTAACCATAGTGGACTTTATTAAACTGATTATAAAGTGATTGTCTAAAAGTGACACAGTACAAGTAGAACTGGCATTGGATATATATATATATATATATATATATATATATATATATATATATATATATATATATGCTGGAGTGGAAAAAACAAGTATTCAGCTAGCTGAAGATAAAAGTTCAAGATAGAGAGGAGTGGCGACGCTGGAGTATGGAACCTGTCTTTTGACAGAGCACCTGAAGAAGAAGAATATATATATATATATATATATATATATATATATTTATATACTCCTATGCGTGAAAAGGCATTCTTGAGCACAAGGTTGGAGTTGCCGGGGGGGGCTGGGGGGTTGAACCCCCCAGCTAACTTTGCAACCTCCCAAAAATCGCATATCTGGTACATGCAGTTTCTGTCATGCAGTGAAATTTAGTCCTCAACCCCCAGCTCAAATTTCACAACTCCAACACTGCTTGAACATCGACTTTCATGAGACACATGTCAAAGGAAATTGGTCGTTCGTTCGCGTGGACGACGGAGGTCCGTTGCGCCAATCTCATGTTGCGTGAGTTGTGTCCTCGACCGATGGCTGAGTGCCATTCATGAAGGATTGTAGAGGGCAGATCATCGCCGATCTGCTGGAGCCACGTACGGCGTGGTCTGCCAGGAGGTCTTCTCCAGCTTGACTCCTCGAGGGTGAACGCGTCTCGGTACGGCGAGTGTGCGATGGGCAGAGGAGGGTTGTTGTCCTGTCGAGCCACGTGACCGAAAAAGAGATAGGCTTGGACGGCGTCCCGGCGTGATGATGTCTGTCACTGGCAGGAGGGCAGTCTGTTTGGAGACTGCTTCATTGGTCACGAAGTCAAACCAGCGGATTCAGAGTGTTCGCTTATAAGAAGAGTCTCTTTTGCACCTCAGCGTCCCTTTAATTTCTTGTTAATTCTAATCGAGCGTATCAGACGATGCGCTATATGAATATTTTAGTGAATATACTTGCTCTAAACCCAGTAGCAGTGCTTAAGGATTTTTAGGCCAGAGATGCAGAGAAGCTGACTCTGGCAGCTCATATGGAATGCCAAAGAAAAACCATCCTGTGCAATTATTTTTAGAAGGAATTCTTTCTATAAATAGCCGGAAAATCGCACTCAAACTATTGTAGTGAATACCAAAGTCCATCAGTTATAAGTAACCAGAGGAAAACCAATGCTGTTGTCATCGTACTTTTCCATATCCACATATCCTATATCTTCACCACATAGTCCCAGCGGATGACTATGGCCTGATCTAGCATGTGATAGATCAGGCCATATCGTGTTCCGCTCGGACTATGTGGTGAAGATATAGGGATATGGTCTGAATTCTAAATTTAAAGTCTATAGATAGGTTAGCACTAGAGGAAAGTTTTCTGGACTAATTCTCTCTATTCCACATAATAATTATTATTCTTCCGACAATTTCATTACGTGTGCAAACAAATTTATGCTGCTCCAAATATTTTTATAAAGTTAAAACGAAAGTGAAAAGAGTTAACGGAACTAAGCAAATATAAGATATATCCTAGTTGAAAACTGCAAAACAAGTCTAATCGCAGTCAATATAAAGGTAATATTTACTTCTATTTTGTTACCAAGTCATTTCTGACTTAAATGGCAGAGAACGCAATGTTTTGTATATATATTAAGGGGCGATATTTGCATAGTTTAATCTTGGATACAGTATGGTCAAGTTTTCGTTTCGGTCAGGTGAAATCTGGTGCATAAAATTTGAAATATCTAAATAAAGGCCACTGTTTGCATTTATGATTTAGTTCATAGCAGATAGCAGCAACTGTCGAAATGGCGTCAGAATGCGGCATCTGCTTGACTACCTACACAGATCCCAGAATGTTGCCATGCTTAGACACCGCCTGTCTAAAATGCTTCGAAGACTTCCAACTGAAGAATGGGAAGAAGCCTGGAGATGTTTTAGCATGTCCATTATGCAGGAACGAGTTTCAAATCCCTCCAGATAGAATGAAAGGTCTTCGGAAAAATTTCTTCATCAAAAGGCTTATGGAAGTAACAAACGCCTTACAATTAGAAAGCAAATCCAGACCTTGCACAATATGTAGCATGATTGAAGAAGTCAATGACGTTGCTGAAGCCACGATGAGATGTTTGAATTGCTCTGAAAAGTATTGCCCACGATGTTCAAAGATACATACAGTGTTGTATGAAGTACTGAGTTTGAGTACTCAAGTAAAAGTACAAGTATTATGTCATTTTTTTACTTAAGTAAAAGTAAAAAGTACCTATAAAAATAGTTACTCAAGTAAAAGTAAAAAAGTATTCCTCAAAAAGTTACTTTTTAAGTAAAAAGTAAAAAGTACCGTGACAGACGGAATCATCAACAACTCCACATTATCATGCCAATTAAATCACATTTTTATTACTACTTTTAAGCAACATGCAGAAGCCTCAGCAGTCAACACGTACACATTTACACCATTAACTGCATTAGCACAAAATGCTGGTTTCACAAAGCCGTAGCTAGGGGTCAGGGTCCCGAGCGCCGTCCTCGAAGGCGCAATTTGCACACTAAGTCCTTAATTTTACATACCACTTTCCTCCGGCGTGAAAATAATGTTGATAAGTAAAAAAGGTCATCGCCGGTTTTCAGACTGTCACAGGTTTAAAATGTGTATGTTGTACGTTGCCGTGAAAACTCGGGTAAGCAAAAAAGGCCATCACCGGAATTTAGGGGCGCAGAATTTATACCTTGCCCCGGGCGCCGACTGCTCTAACTGCGGCTCTGTGATTGCATGTAGCCTAGGTCTAAGAAAGATCAAGTTTTCAAACAATCTGTCAGTCATGCGTGTACGTTTGTTGGTCATTGTCAACCCTGTACGACTAAACACGGGAAGTTGTGAAGAATTAAACAGATACCCCAATAAATGTATCGAAATTTGGCGATGAGAAATTTTACTTGTAACGAAACGTGAAAGACATAATGTAACGAAGTAAAAGTACTAATATTTGAATAAAAACTTACTTCGTTACAAGTAAAAAGTACTGGGTAAGTTGTGTACTTCGTTACAGTACGAAGTACTCAGAATTGTACTTAAGTAATGTAACGCGTTACTTTTACTTCGTTACCGCGCAACACTGGATACATAAGACGCTTAAAGGCTCAAAAGATCACAAAATTGTTGAACTAAACATTCAGGTTAACGAAGAAGAGATAAGAAATATGTTTCCAATCAGGAAATGTGTGAGACATTCAGATAAAGTGTTAGACTTCTATTGTTCCGATTGCAAGATGGTTGTTTGCATTTCATGCTTTGTTGAAGAACATCAAACACACAAATGCAAAGATGTGAAAACAGTTGACAAGAAATTTCGTGAAGGAATTGAGCACAGTTTAACACAAATATATGACCAGAAGGAAGATATATTGTCAAGGAAATCTGATTTTGTAAGAAAGAAGAGGCATTTCTTGGCGAAAGTCTCGGAAACCGAGAGCGCAATTAGAAAGAAAAATGAGGAACTAAAAGCTTTGATCGATCAACATACGGAAGAGCTATTGAGTGAACTTTCATTGCTAAAGCGACATCAGGAGAAGAAAATGGACGCAGAAATTGAGGAGCTTGAGAGAAAGCTGACAGTTCAGGAGAGTTTTGTGACATACTGCACAGAATTGATTTCTAAAGGATCTTCGAGTGAAGTCTGTGACAGTGTGGACAGTTTGATCGCAAGAGCCAAAGAATTAAGGATAGAAAACGATGAATATTTGAGAGCACCAAGTAAACCATTTGATTTTGAATTCATTGCCACCGATCACAATGCACTACAAAATGCAGGAAATATCATTGGAAAGTTATCAGGTAATAATTTATTATTAAATTATTAGGATAAACTGCTGCGTGAATTTTTGAGAATTGAGATGTTTTACAATTTGAAGCAACTTAGCGTAGAGAGAAATAGGAGTAAGTTAGGAATATCTAAGATAAATCAATAGTTAATGAAATTTGTAGTTAGAGAGAAATTCAGGTAATGAGGCTTTAATAATTAATGTATAGAGATCCTGCCTTATTTGAACAACATTCCATTTTTGATGTTTCGGCATCCATGCGTAACTACTTTGTTCTTGGCGCTGCAGCTAAAGAAGAACCAAATAAGCAGAGCCAGTGGGTTTTGAACTCGTTGCAGTACAGTTTAGCCAGGTCGGATTTAGAGATGCCAAAAATCACCAAATAATTACACTAACATAACGCAAATCTGACGGACTCTGATTCAGATTCCATCAAAGTTCTAATTCTAACTTCTCTGAATCGCAATCAACGTTCAGGCTGCCTGAATCTTGGCTGTCGATCTGATCAAACGGCTTGCGGTATGACGTCCTTAAATAAAACCTGAATAGTAGTTTCACTCTACAGTATCTATCGCTTCTCGACTTCTTGGTTTTAAAAAATTCATTTGTGCTCGTTAGCGAAATTAAGAAGAGCTAAAGCTGAAGCTGGAATAAATGATTTGCGACAAAAAAGACTCGCAGTGAATGTTCGCCAACGAAGTAAAGGTGAGCAAGTTAAAATTCTCATGGACAATGTTTTGTTAGCTTTTGGCACTATGGCTATTCGGAATCAAACAGACTTTGATTATGGAAATACGGAATTAACCAAATAGGCGAAAATGCATCAGCATTAACTGCCTCCAGGAACGTCCCATGCTAGACTGCAATCGCAATACACAGTAGTGAACTTAAATCTATTTTGAAAGAAAAACTTCTAGATAAGATCGCGATGGCACTTTGCTGATTTCATTTGATTTGTGCTGACAGACGGTACGTTTTCAGCTTTTGCAACATTTGCTGATCTATGTGAGATATTTCAAGTTTTGAGTGTTGTTGCTGAACGTGGTTTCTGTTTGGTTAATAATATCAAAGCAAAACTGCGGTAACAGACTTGAGTTTGACCATTTGCAAATATTAATGCGTATTAATCAGTGGTTTTCACACAGGCTTTTCAGTGGTTTTCACACAGGCTTACTTAGCCTCCTAAACCACTTAAAATCACATTATTATTATTATTATTATTATTATTATTATTATTATTATTATTATTATTAAATTTTTGGTAACAACAAGAGAAGAGAATACGCTGGTGACGTTACATAGGGCCTAGGCATCATAGCCTATATTGAGAACTTGCAAGGTGCTAGAATTTTTAAAAGTATGCTGTTGATTTAGGTCTAGGCTGGGTAGACCACAGCATACCCCAAGCCCTGTCTGGCCTATCCAAAAGTATACTTGGCCTATTTTGTGACTGGTTTGTCCGAAAAAGTACGTGGCCTATCCTCCCCAAATGCGCTGTGTGGCTGAGTAATTAGTGCGTATGGCCATACGCACTTTTAGGCCATACCGTAGGCCACACGCCATTTAGACGCCATCGAGTGCAGTTGTAAGAATTTGAGTCCCCAATCATTCATCCCATAGCCTCTTTTCCAGTCATAGTTGGCTCTAAATAAATCTAGAACATACTATAAGGCACCCTCCAACACTTGACTACACACCTACGTGCAGCGGTGTCAATTACTTATCACAGCACAATTATATAGCCTAGGGCTAGAGGGCTAGGGTCTATATATATATATATATATATATATATATATATATATATATATATATATATATATATTCACTGTACATGCATATTATGTTGTGCTATTGCAATAATAGCCAAAGACTTTTAGGTGGGATTAGGCCTATTCTTCTGAACGTTGACACCATGACAAGGTCCAAACTTGGTCTAACCAATATTTTCATGGCCTATTGTGGCAAACCGGGCCTTATGTACTACTTTCCCAGGATGGCTGACGCCCGACCGCTACACAAGATTACATCTCTCAACTAAGGCGTGTGGGTGGTCGACTTAGTTTTTTGGCTAAGGTTTTACTATTAGATGGCTGATCCTTCTCCCTATCTCTCTATTGGATATATTGGTCTACCAATCTATTGGTCTACCCAATATTTTCATGGCCTATTGTGGATCAGTGGCGGCTCCACCGGGGGGCCAGGGGGCCCGTGCCCCCTATTGAGATCCTGGCCCCCCCAGTGGCCCCCCCAGTTGGGACCCTATACTTAATGCTACATACATTAAACAACAAATGGTTGGCCCCCCATGATTAGAAGTTGCCCCAGCGGCCCCCCCACTTGCCAAATCCTAGAGCCGCCACTGTTGTGGATTATTGTGGATGCTTGGCTCCTCTCCTTACCGTCGCGATCTTATCTTTCGTGGGGCTTAACCCGCCCCTTAAGGACCGCTGATCCGGTAGATTAAACACACCCCTAGTATAGGAATGTAGTACCTGATCTAGTTAAGAATGGCACATCCACCTATTTGGTAACTCGAATCAAAACTCAGTTTACCGGCCCTTTACCCATCTATGGGACCTCTATTTATAGGCCCTCACACAACCTAAAAGAAGGTGTGCTAAACAACTAACTATCGGGCTATAACTCAGTGACGCCAAGCGCCATCAACCGAATATCCTACGCCTAACCTCTCTAAACTTTTTACATACTTCTTAGGCAGTTATTATTACTAAGGGACTTCACTTACTTGTTATTATTAATTATGCACTCTATCAACTATATATCTTATCATCAGCGCCACCTAGTGACTACTGGATAAACTACTTTTATACTTTATTATGAGGACTCAGGCTCATCTATTTTAGCTATTATAATAATTTCGCCACACTATGTCGGGCCTACCTAAACAAAATTTCATAGAACCTGCTCCTGATTCTTCTGAAATTACGATGACAATGATAATTTATTGTTGAATTCCGATAGAGTTGTAGTTATTCTTCTATTCGCAAGAGAGCATCTACGCATAACATTCTTAGTCCGCTGTTATGACCGACAGACGTTGATTATCTTAAGGCAGGGCGAACCTTTTCATGTCTCTCGCGTGGTTGATTCTTGCGTATTTACAATAACAGTCATAATTCATTTTTGCATTCCGATAAAATTGTAGCTATTCGTTTATTCGCAGGAGAGCATCCACGCATGCTATCCAGTGGCGGCTCCACAGGTAGGGGCGGAGGGCCAGTGCCTCACTATTGAGTGTCTGGCCCCCCCAGTGGCCCCTGTTGGGACCCTATACTTAACACTACTTACTTAACAACAAATGGTTGGCCCCAAAATTAGAAGTTGCCACCCCAAGGACCCCCACTTGCCAAATCCCGGAGCCGCCACTGATGCTATCTCTAGTCCGCTGTTATGGCCGACAGACGTTGATTATCTTAAACGTTCCGTGTGCGTTATTCACTCGATAGTATGGCGCTGTCTGTGCTCTTTGTTTGTAGAATCAAAGAAAGAATCCAATTGGTGCGCCGTTGTCATTGCAGATGACGAAGCCGCTATTGCAATGAATTTAAATCGACCGGAAGATATTACTGCCATTGACCCGTTGCCTGATAAATTTAATATTGGAGCAATATCAGCAGCAGCAGCTGTCTATCGCAATTCAATCTTCGTGTGTGGATTGGGAAACACATATGAGGAAATGTGGAGACTAGATCCAACATCTTCTAAGTGGAACAAATGTGCTTCTTTGGTTCAAGGCAGACGTTATCACAGCGTAGCGTTTGTTGATCATGTTCTGTATATATGCGGTGGATGGTTGAATTATTCTATGAAAGCACTTGATGATGTTGAAACATACGATACGTATGATGATAGGTGCTCTAAGGTTGGAAAGCTGACATACGCTTTTTATGGTTCTTGCAATTGCGTTCCATTTAGGGCTTCACTCTATGTCTTTGGTGGATATGGCACACATGGTAAAGCTATCAGCAATGTGCAAGTATATGACACGAAGTTAAAAACTTGCTCTTTGCTCACAAGGCATATGCCCAGAGCATGTGGGTGGCTTCGTGGTGAATTGTGGAGAAATTCTGTTATTTTACTTGGTAAAGATGGATGCTTTATATACAATTTTGACACACAAATCTGGAAATTGAGAGATAGATTCAAGTTAGAAAGTTTTTCGTCTGATGTGATTGTTAATGGCGACAAATTATTTGTAATCGGATGCGGAGCTAAGCATAACGCCATCAGATGGATTCCAGTTACGAATATCTTGAACGACGGATTGATTGAATGGAGACAATACGCTAAATTGCCAGACAATTACTTTACAAATACATCTGCCTTGGGAAAATTAGAATACTATGTGTAAATGGCTAAAATGCTGAAATGATTGGAAAACTAGAGTTATGGAGATTAATTGATACTGAGAATGCAGGACCGATGACTTATCGCGATGTGTAGGCTAATAAGCCAGAAATGAAATTCGAACAGAAAATCAGATAGAATTTGTTAATAAAAGAAAATATCCTCTTTTCCGCTGAGATTAAGAGAAACGTTTTATCTTTACGCCTTACCCACTCAGAAATTCCGTTAGACATGATTTTCATACTGCTACAGTTGGTTGTACGTGTCATTGTTAGCGCTTTTATCTCGCTTATGCTCTTGTAACGATTATCGTGCTACTTATGATTCAATTGTACGAATTTGCTTACTTTCTCTTAAATGGCCTGAGTAGTGGCATAGTGAATTGCCAGCGCCTGAGACAAAAGAGGGATTGCGCTTCCAACTTGTCCCCAAAACATGTTGACAATAGAGTGACACGGGAACAACTTTTTATCCCATCTCCACCCCGCACCCAAGAATTTATCCCCTTCCCATCCCATCCCGCATTGCTTCTCCCTGTACCCGCCCCACCCACGCAGAATTTGTTCCCAATCCCCTCCTCATCCCCGCACCAGCTTTTTCCGTCCCCTCATCATCCACGCGGGGAGCCGTTAACATACGTTAATTAAGATTCGACAGAATGTTTCATACGTATTTTATTTCTGATGACAAAATAGGCCCTAGTGTACGTATTATACGCGCACGGTAAAAGTTCCGTAGACTACCGTAAAACGAGTTGCCTTAAATGAGTGAATTTAAATGTTAAAATTTAGCTGGAAACATTTACTTGTTATTCTATAAATTAAATCTAATTCGACGTTGGGTGAATTTATCAAAGCGCTTTGACTAATCTCAGAATCGTCAGAATATACGGAAAGCAGTCATTGTACTTTGCACCAGAAGTCAATTGACTCCCTCCGGAATACTTGATGACCGAGTGCATCTGGATACCTGGGTATGTGTCTATGCGACAAACTGTATTCTGTGGAAGAGTGCTGGAGTGAAATCCTTGAACTTCCAGAGTTTATCCAAGGATTCGACGCAAGTACCACTGATGGCATGCATCTAATTTTCAGCTGAGTGCTGGTGTCATCGTCCACGTCTCTGCCCCATATAGTAGCACTGGTAGGATGCAAAAGGCGTAGGTGCGTATCTTGATCCGGAGTTTAATACTAGAGCGCCACAACTGTCGGTTCAGCCCTGCAAAGAGAGGTCAGGGTATTGCCTGGGGTGGGGCCCGTACCGGGCCGGGCACCTCGTTACGGGCTACGGGCCTCGAGGTATGGGCTACGGGCGCAAATGTACGGGCTACGGGCCTTGTACGGGCCGGGCGCTAACAATATTTCTTTAATAAATCCAAGTTTATATTTGTTTAGTCTTGCCTTTTTCCTCCTCTTTTCCTAACAGCAACAAAATATTAATGTTCTATTGACAATTATACAATAGCTACAACTAAGCTGTAATAAAAATTTTAATTAGGGAACAGCTAAGAAAATAATTTTTAAAATATAATTAATGAAATTTATTTGATTTTGAGTTTACAAATGAATATTGTATTTAATATCGTGTTAGCAGATTATACTTTTATGGAATTACCTTGCAGCCCCGCCCGTACCTCGGGCCGGGCGGCAAGTACGGGCTACGGGCCGGGCGGGCCTCAAAGCTCGGGCCTCGGGCTCGGGCTCGGGCCGGGCCCCACCCCAGGGTATTGCCAATTCTCCTGGTGAATTCGGGAACACAGCTGCCTTCGTCGTCGCTTAGCGAGTCCAGGTAGATGAAGGATTTTACTATATCCACTGGGTTATCTGCCACCACCACGCAGTTTTACAAGGATCTAATTCACTTGAGTTAAATAGATGGTGTCCTTGGTTAAATTGTAAATTGTCAGACGCAATGACGACTTTGCAGCGCTAAGAAAATATCCAAAATCTAGATTACGATAAGAATAGCTTGTTGAATTAGCTACCATCAGCAGGCCCTCCGAGAGGGGGCAGGGGGCAACTGCACAGGGGCCCGGCGGTCTGGAGGGGGCCCGGGCCGATGATGAATATGTATAATTAACAATAAAATGAATAATAACACTAAAGAATAGTTTAAAATGTCAGTTCAGCAGAGGGGCCCGGCGAGCACAAGGGGGCCCGGGACACAGTGCTAAATAAACGGCTGACGAGCAAAAAAAAAGGTCGTCAAGAAAAAATTATGACTTCTCAAGGGCCCGTCGGCCATTCTGCACAGGGGCCCGGAATTTCTCTCGGAGGGCCTGACCATCAGGCCCTATCAGAGGGAGGCAGCAGGGCCATTTGGCCCGGGCCTCCAATTCTGGGGGCCTCTGTTTTTAAGTTAATGCGTAACTAAGACCTGTTAAATATCCTACTCACGTTACAATATCTAAAAATATTATACCTCTGTGTTATTTTATACGCTCTTAAATTTAAATGTTATAACTATGGATAGTATGGGCCAGACTTGGAACGGGTCACATTTTGAGACCCGGTGACCCAGTAACCCGAAAACAAAGTGACCCAGTGACCCGGTGACCCAGTGAATATTTGAATATTTATCAATGAGGTCAAGTAAACGTTGTCATCACACCATAGAATTTTTCATTGCATTTTATAACATTCCATAGAGTGATAATATCAATATGATCCATATCCCTCAGTGATACAGTAAAATCAATTACTTGTACACTATCTGCGGACCTAACTAATATCAAGCGGACAGTCTCTTCAACCTTTCCGGGATTGATGAGCCTTCATGCTTAGCATCTGAAGAAGATTTTAATTAATACCGGGTCTATAACCGGGTCATAAAGATGACCCGGAGACCCGTTGACACGGTGGACAAGGGAGACCCGAATGACCCATTGACCCAGTGACCCGGTTTCAAGTCTGGTATGGACTAATATTCCATAGTTGCAATACTCCAATAGTCCGCAACTGCTGGAGTTCAAAATTTCGAAATGGCCCGGGCCTCCTACAGCCTCTAAAGGCCCTAGCTATCATTGCTTAATTTAATGTTATTTATATAATGCAAGATAATTTGATTTTACAAGAAAATAGGCATATAAATTTGCGCTACTTAATTTTTGTAGCGAAGATTTCGTTTCCTAAAACGTATAAATTTACGATTGACGGGGTCGACATCGCGCCGACGACTGAACTCCGCCTTCTCGGAGTTCTCCTGGACGAGACGCTCTCCCTCTCCGGGCACTTAAACAGTGTGGCTCGTACCTGCTATTACCACCTGCGCAGGATTAAAGCGATCCGTCGTTACCTACCGTTACCGGACGTGATCAAGTTAGTTCGTGCTCTTGTCCTGACTCGTGTGGATTATTGTAACAGTCTACTACTCGGACTCCCGGACAATCTGCTAAACCGTCTTCAATCGGTACTTAACGTTTCTGCGCGACTTATATTTGGAGTCAGGTGGAATGAACACGTCACACCATTACTGCGGGATCGCCTTCATTGGCTCCGGATCCCTGAACGGATAACTTTCAAACGTTGTTGGTTTACGTTCAGGGCTCTGCACGACCCGTGCTGTCCGCAGTATCTTTCGAGACTGGTACACCGACCCTCACCAACCGACAGACGCTCGCAGCTCCGCTCAAGACGTCGAGTTCAGCTCGTTATCCCGCACCCATCTAAGACTGCTAAATTTGGGGACCGATCAGTTTCGAGGGGGAACCCAATATTATGGAACTCCCTCCCTGAGTACATCACGAGGGAGACCACCCCCGACCGATTCTTAGCGAAACTTAAGACGCATCTTTACAACATTTCTTACTAAAGACTATTGTAAAGTGCTCTTGACTATGGCCTTCGCTACGCATATAGCGCTATAAAAATCATCATTTATAATAATAATAAATAATGTATCGGAATGAAAATACATTTAGAGGCGTTTCCTTCGTTGGTTGATATATTTATGCCTTGGTTTATCTTAATTAACATATCGGTTAACCGATTGTGTCCTATTAATGAAGGTAAGTCTAGCGCAATTACAAAAGATTAGGCCTAAATCCAATAAATTTTGAAAGCCGTTAGTCTTCTACATCTTATTTACAAACCATGGCATGTTTGTAATTCTGTCTAATTACCCGTTACATCATCAGCTTACCGCTTCGCCGCGTAACCCAGTCTGCCATCTTCCGCCCAACCGACGAATTCTCTGAGTAAGCATAAAATTCAATTTTTCTTATTTAAAATTAAAATATCAGAATGAAAATTCATTCCGAGGCATTTTGCGTTGAGTGGTCGCTATTCTAGGTAATACTAACCTAACACTATCTAAGATCTAACACTTTACGATTTTGTCCTATTTATAGGAACATTACGTGGCTTTAAAAGGGTGTGTTTTATGCAATTTTATAAAAGACTAAAGTACTAGGAAGTTAAGAGACCGTTACTCTTCTCTCATCTTATTAATTTGCAAAGCATGATTGCATTCTTGTTAATCCTGAATAATAGTGAGATTTTTAATTGAAATCCTTAAATGTTGGTTTTACGGTTGTTTTTTTCTCAAAAATTAAAGAGGTTGTACTTCCGATGCTCACCAACCAGATAGCGAATATTAATATTAATATTAATTGACTTTAAGTAGTATTAACCCAACAGGAACGACGGAAGGAAAGAAAGAAGTATTATAGTAGTAGATATTAATATAATTGTAATAATTGTAATATCATTAATATAATAATAATAATAATAATAATAATAATAATAATAATAATAATAATAATAATAATAACGCTATTCCCCCGATTAAAGGGCCTTACAAGAAATCACTGAGTAAAAGGGCCGTATTAATAAATCATCATACACGAGCGATGCATCATTCGTATTTCATCAATATTTGGCTCTAATACTTAGAAAGGTACTTTAAGACTATGGACAGAAGCGATTTTGAAAAATTATTTAAAACACATAGTATAACAAAAAGCTCGGCCCTTTTATCGAAAATTATACCATACAAGCGCGATAAAGGGCCGCCCTTTACTCTGCATTTTCCTATACCAAAATGTTTTCGACGATTGCCTGATAAAAGGCCGGCCCTCTAATAGCGTATGAATTGAGGAAATTATACTTTAGCTACATCGTACAGGAAGAATAAATAAGCAGTTATTAGATATAGGTCTATATATTATATACTATTATGATCATAATTTGACATATTTATATATAATTATTTATACATATTTATATTGTATATGCAAAATAACATATTTGACAGCATGTATAATATATAATATAATATTATTATGGCATATTATCCACTATAATATTATTATGACATTTATGAAAGCATTGGTCTATATGATATATATATATATATATATATGTATGTATGTATGTTGTAAAATCAATTAATCAGTAACGGGTTGCCATTACTTTCCCCAGACCCACGTAACATTTAACCATCGCAGCTTAACGATGTTCTTTCAGTCTACCACCGCCCTATAGTGAATAAGGGCGAGTCGACCATAAGGCTCCTGCGGGTATCGAACCCGCGACCTACTGGCACTATTGGTCTAGTATTGTAAAACTATGCTAACGTCCCGTACACACACACACATATATATATATATATATATATATATATATATATATATATAATCATAGATCGTTAGCCTATTATATGTATACCGAAATATTTATTTGATCAGCAATTATAATATATGTATTCAGCATATCATATATTACCATATATTACCAGCATATATGATTATAGACAGTATATATAATTTATACGGTAATGCATATTTCATCAGATATATTTATATGTTGCAAAAGACATATATGTATAACATAATCTATATCCTTATCAAGTAAACATCAAACAGCATATATCTGATTATATATGATTATATATAGTATATATGCTTTTAATGTACATGTCTTAAATCAACAAATTCATATATATATATATATATAGTCATATACATAAATGTATGTCACAAATATAATCATATATATCATAATCATATATAAACAAATATTATATATCTTGTCATATATATCATCAGTATATATATATATGCGCATAATATATACATATATAATAGTTTACAGATATATATATATTATAAATTCAATCATTTGTACAATGTTTTCAAAGTAAAAAAATATAATGTATATATAACTTATAAATATATTTGATCGGCATTTATCATTTATGTTTTTCAGCATATATGTATATATATATTATATTCTGTTAAGTATATGTCTTGGATGAGATGTCAGTCTGGCTTGTCTAATAGGCTTCAGCTTGACGTCTCTAAGTCTGAGGTGCATGCTCTGGCTTGCGACCGAGAGGCAACAACACCTGCTGCCGCGTGAATGTGTCAAAATCCACGATCTCGAGCTTCACCCCGGCTGCATCGGTGCGCAACTTAGGCATTGACCTTGATAGTGCGGCGACCATGAAGCTTCATGTATCCAAGACTGTCGCTAGCTGCTTCTCTTCACTTCGGTTGATTAGGAGTCTGCGTCGGTCTGTCTCTCAAGCTGTCCTTAAGACGTTGGTTGTCGCTCTGGTACTGACTATAGGTTGGACTACGGCAATGCTGTTCTTGCAGGGTCACCTGCCTTTTCTTTCGCCCGTTTGCAGTAGTTTTGAATAGTGCCGCTCGTCTCATCTTTCGTTCTTCCCGATATGATCATGTCACCCCGCTTCTCATGGATCTTCATTGGCTGTCGGCGCCTGAGCGCATTACGATCAAGCTGTCAACCCTTGTATATCGCTGTCTTCACGGGTTGGGTCCGAACTATCTTGCATCTGAGTTTCACAGCGTTTCCGACCTCGCTGGCCGTAAGCGTCTCAGATCGTCAACGACATCGTTGCTCATCGTTCCGAGAACGCGTCGTCACCGTCGGAGATCGTGCCTTCCGGTGGCTGCCGCGCGTACTTGGAAATCGCTCCCCGCCGACATACGAGAGTCACCGTCGTTGGATATCTTTAGGAATCGATTGAAGTCCTGGCATCTTAAGACTAGCTATTCGGTTAATTCTGTTTAAAGTGTTCGCGCAGTCATTTTTGACGAGTTACCACTCTAATCTTGACGCTCCCTTACTTACTTACTTATATGTCATCAATATATCATTATCATCATCATCATGTGTCATCTTCATATCTGAAGGTTGACGGTCATGAGTTGTTTCCACTTTGTTCTGTCTTCAGCAATCCTTTTTAGTCTTCCGTAGTTCTTTTCCTGTATGTGTTGCTTAACGTCGTCCAGCCAGTCTCTTTTAGGTCTTCCTCTGGCCCTGTTTCCCTCATATCTGCCCTCTAATAGGACTTCTGCTTGTTCTGTGCTTGAACCCCGCATTATGTGTCCAGCATACTGAGTTTTCCTGTTTATAATTTCTGTCAGAGTTGTCTCTTTTCTCCAATTTTCTTTAGTGCCTCTTCATTTGTTATTTCTCTCTTGCCAGCTAATTTTCAAGATTCTTCTGAAGCACCACATTTCAAAGGCCTGTATTTTATTTTTCAACTGCTTTGTTAGAGTCCAGCATTCGCAGGAGAATGTGATAACCGAGTATACATAGCATCTCAGGATTCGTAGTTTTAGTGCTAGGTCTAGGTTTCTTCTTAGTAGTTCTTTCTGTTTCCAAAAGGCTTCTTTGGCCATAGCAATTCTGGCGTTTATGTCTCTTGTGCATCGTCCGTTTTCTGTTATGGAAACTGCCCAGATATTTGTATTCTTTTACTTGTTCCAACTTAGTGTTATCAATTAGGATGTTGTGTTTCTCATTTTTGTGTTTGCTTACTATCATCGTTTTGTTTTCTTTCTGTTAATTTCCATCCCGTATTGCTTGCTTTTGTCGTTTAGCTTGTTAATTATGAGTTGGAGGTCTTCTCTTTTTCTGCAAAGATTACCGTATCATCTGCATATCTGAGTATGTTATAGATTGTTCCATTGATTTTTCATTCCAGGAGTTTGTTCTAATGCTTCCTTTATTAATAGCTCTGTATATAGGTTAAATAGTAAAGGGGATAGTATGCATCCTTGTCTGACTCCTTTTTATTTGTATCTTCTCAGATTCCTCCTTTTTTATTCTTATGGTGGCGTATTCATTCCAGTATAAGTTACAGATTAAATTTTGCTCCAGTTTTGGTATTCCTGTGTATATCATTATATGCTGCCATATATATATACAAAAAAAATAATATCGGCATATATATGAATTATATATATATATATATATATAATATCAAATGATGATCATATATATATATATATATATATATATATATATATATATAGACATATGTGTCGTATGAAAGAAGATAGAAAGGTTAAGACTATATTGCTGGGAATAATGGACGGTTCCAACAAAGAAAGGAAAGGCCACACAAAAGAATGGTGTGATGACATTTGTGATTGGTGTGGAAAATGTCTGCAAGAACTATTTCATGTTGCTACCAACAGAAAGATTGAGACAAAACTGTAATGATTGCATCAGACACCAACGGGCGCTGAGCCCACGGTTATTGATGATGATGATGATGATGATGATGATGATGATGATGATGATGATGATGTTGATGGTGATGATGATGATGATGATGATATACTGTATATATATATATGTCTTTAAATATAGCAATAAGTGTGTATCTATTCTTCCTGTATAACAATGGTATAGTGTTATTATTATATTTTTTCACCATACATACCCCATAAGAGGCCGCTGGCAGGCCCTTTTATCGTGCATTTATCGAAAACATGCTAGTATATTGTGATGATGTTAGATTGTGTGATGATGATGATGATGATGATGATGATGATGATGATGATGATGATGATATACTGTATATATATATATGTCTTTAAATATAGTAATAAGTGTGTATCTATTCTTCCTGTATAACAATGGTATACTGTTATTATTATATTTTTTCACCATACATACCCCATAAGAGGGCCGCTGGCAATTTTATCGTGCATTTATCGAAAACATGCTAGTATATTGTGATGATGTTAGATTGTGATGATGATGATGATGATGATGATGATGATATACTGTATATATATATGTCTTTTAAATATAGTAATAAGTGTGTATCTATTCTTCCTGTATAACAATGGTATAGTGTTATTATTATATTTTTCACCATACACTCTATAAGAGGGCCGCCGGCAGGCCTTTTATCGTGCATTTATCGAAAACATGCTAGTATATTGTGATGATGTTAGATTGTGATGATGATGATGATGATGATGATGATGATGATGATGATGATGATGATGATGATGATGATATACTGTATATATATATGTCTTTAAATATAGTAATAAGTGTGTATCTATTCTTCCACTGTATAACAATGGTATAGTGTTATTATTATATTTTTCACCATACATACCCCCATAAGAGGGTTGCTGGCAGGTGTTTTATCATTGCATTTATGAAAACATGTTAGTATAGGCAAGGCATAGAAAAGGGCCGTGTTCCTCTAAAATGCGATTCCAGGCAGATTATCAATTGGGGGTCGGTATATTCTGAGGTTCTGAATCCCTGCCAAAAAGTCTCACAAGCAAAAAGGTCATCCATGGCTCAGCACATATTGTCACCTGCTGAAAAGTCTGACAAAACAGGATCATCTCTGGCCAGATTGACGAGTCTTTGGGACAAAACTGTAATGATTGCATCAGACACCAACGGGCGCTGAGCCCACGTTTATTGATGATGATGAGCGATGATGATGACGATGATGATGATTGTGACGATGATAATGATGATGATGATGGTGGTGTGGTG
>JACLAT010000076.1:0-65000 GCA_018105865.1 Metaphire vulgaris
TTTGGTCCGGTATTGTTCAGTCTCTATACTGCACCACTGTCATTCTTAATTAACTCCGGGCTGAATCACTAACTGTACGCTGTCGACACTGGCCATATTCTTTTCATTTTCGCCTTCATCATTTGACGCATCAATCACTGCACTTGAATCAGCATTCTCGTATATCTACATAGAGATGTCATCCAAACTCCTGCTCTTAATCCATCCAAGACAGAATTCTTATTAATAGATTACCCAAACAGGTTACAAAATCCACACTCTCAAGCCAGTTTTGGCCCCAGACACCACAATAATCCCTGCTCAAACTGCAAAAAATTTGGTTTCAAATTGACCATCTTTTAAATTTCGAATCACAAATCTCTCAACTTTCGAAACCTGCTATGCCCATATTCGTGACTTCACGACGTCTTCGTCCGTGCTCGACTTCCAGAACCGCCTCCACAATCGCCACTTCCACAGTCCATTCCAAAACTGGGATTGCGTAACTCCTTTACTATAACCTCTAAAAACCCCATCAACAAAACTACACCCATTCAAAATGCACTAGCCCGAACAGTAACCAAATTACTAAAGTTCTGCCATATTTCACCCATACTGAAGTCACTTCACTGGCTTAAAATATCCGAACGTATCCAGTACAAGATAATAACGATTACTTACAGTTCACTTCATTCGTCAAAACCGGTTTACCTTCGTAAACTCTAACGCCTCAGCCTCCCGACCTACACGATCATCATCTCATCTCACACTTTCACGCCCGTTAAATCAGTCATCACTCAAAATCTGCAAACCGCGCTTTCTCATACGCTGCACCAGAACTTTGAACTCAATTCCAGCCTCCTCCGCAGCCTACGACATGTCAAACAATAAGCTCCGAATCCTCATTTAATTCCTTCACTGGTCCTCAAGCCTTTAGGTTCAAAACTTAAAACCTTCCTATTCGGAAAGTCATTTCCCCCATAGCAACAACAACCTCACCCCGCCTCATAGATACACTGACCTTGCCCGTCAGACAAAACCACCCTGCCTATAGCTATTTCAAAAGATAAAGCGCATAAGAATAAGCAGCTATTACTGTACTACTTTCCAAAGCGCCATAAATTAACGAGTTTTTATTTACTTACTTCTATGTCATAATGCCAGCTTTTTCATATTTGTTTGCAAACAGACACAATGACATGTCAATGGTGACAATGTAGAGATTTTTTGCAGATGATTTAATGATTACGGAAATGACTTTTGAAACCAAGTGGAGAATTTTGGAAAGATAAAAATAGAACGTTGTCTTAACAAAACTTTTTACTGTTCACTGATTAGTTTATTGAATCAGCAACGGAAACAAATTTAATGAAGGCAACAAGAGCAACATATAGTATTTTCTGTCACGATCTAATTGTTGTCATTTGGTTTTCTTCAGTCTAATTACGGAAGTAAGTTTTGCGACACCTGACTTTTTGAAAATCTAGTTATGCGGCCTCGTATAGAATAAAATCACTGAATTAGTTCTGAGGATATATATATATATATATATATATATATATATATATATATATATATATATATAATTAGTTCCTGAGGATATATATATATATATATATATATATATATATATATATATATATATATATATTTATCCGTAGACATATAGAAATAGTGTGCTAACTCGTCTCTCTCTCTCTTTCTCTTTTCTCTCTCTCTCTCTCTCTCTCTCTCTCTCTCTCTTCTCTCTATATATATATATATATATATATATATAGCATCATAAGACCCTCGGGAATTAAGTACCGAGGGGCATAAGTCATAATTTCTTTGGTCATTCACAGGCGGCGGAAGACAAAAGACACCGGCCCATCTACTGCTGTTATAGGCCAGTGGTTCTCAACTCGTCTTTGCACGCGTTCCACTTTAAAGTTCAAAAATTTCGCTGACCACCTGATAAATTGAACAGTCATCTGCTCTTAAAAAGCGGTGATGACCTTTGTTTTTGGCTTGAAATGCACAAAATGCAAAAATGTGCTGATAACCTTTTGTATGCTGATGACCATGTTTTACTTCCGCCGCACTTTTTCAGATTTACACATGGAAAATATATGCGTCTAATTTTATTTACGTTTTTTCAGACTGCCGCGGACCGCTAGACCCTGTCTCAGGGCTACTTGTGGTCCGCAGACCACAGGTTGAGAACCACTGCTTTGAATTAGCAACATGCACTTTCAAGTGTGATTTATAAAAATAATAGAAAGAAAATGATCGATAACCCTAAAGTTTGGTTTGAAACTTGAAAACCAAGAGTACAAACTAAGAGTGCAAACTTAAGAGTACAACCAAGAGTGTAACCAAGAGTACAAACCAAGAGTACAACCAAGAGTACAACCAAGAGTATAAGAGTACATTGAGGCTCTGTGTATTGTAAGATTACAATTGAAAATGTATTCAAACAATTTGAAGTTCTTTGCTTCTAAAAAAGTACTCCACACGACTATAGAGAAACCGAGTATTTTTAAAAGTACTCCTGCCTGTGCCGACGGGGCCGATAGGAGTTCGCCGCCAAGCTTTCATTGCATTTTTTCTGCCCCGCGCATTTGTTGCCTGAGATATGGAATTGTTTCACAAGATATGACAACACGTCAAACTACTGACCGATTTGAGTCTTGTTTGAAAATGAGTGTACTGTATGACCCCAATAGGGCCATACAACAGCACAGAACCCGCATATTGGCTACCAGAGACCAAGCGATATGAAAACGCAAATAATAATCACAAGAGGACAGATTGAATCAATCGCTGAATAATTAATCTGATCGTTTGAAATAAATGTCGGTGCTAACGAATAGCCGTATGTCATAAGCAATACGCGGAATATTTTCGTGAAGAGGGAAGTCCGTGACACGGGTCTGTCACGAGACTTAAATTGTTGTAGGAAGTGGTCAGCCACAGTGGATATATGTATGATAACTAATCGTTTGCTCACACAGGCACGAAATCTCACTAATTAAACAATGCCTTGTGAGCGTGCTAAGCATTCGACATCTGACTTCATAGAAGTTGTGTCGTTAGAGTTAAGAGACAGATTTTGCGTTTAAACCAAATTGCACTTTTGTCATCGATTTCGAATAAAAATATGGGGTTGGTTTATGTTCGTGTCCGCCTACTGTGTGCTGTCGTATAGCAGAGTTCCTGTGGCTGGGCAATGCATGGTTTCCAGTTGTGCGTTTGCTCTCTGGTATGAAGAAGGCCCCCGGCGAACATAACCACCTAATGGAGACAATGAACCAGAATATCGGCTCAGCACTGAGAAACTTCTGCGCGGCTGTGAACAAAGCCAACGTAAGAGGCAAAGAAGAGTTCTGTCAGGATTTGAAGACGATGTTCTACAATATGTCAGTCAATTTAGAGAGAGTCAGTGAAAAGATTCCAGAGAGGGCCGAATGTCCAGCAACAGAAGAACAAGAAGAGTATTTGAATTCCATGAATTTAAACCTGACTTCGATAATTTTAAGAACTGACGAACGTATTGAAGCAGTAAACGAAAATCTCACTCTATGTTTATCTAAAACTACGTTATACAATTCAGAGCGTAAACAGAAGTTTAGACGAGAAATTTCAGGTGATGCAGGTGCAACTTCAAGGCCAATCGTCTGCACTTCAAACCGTAAACAAAAGTTTAGAAGAGACATTCCAGGTGATGAATGAAAGCGTTTTTTAAGCGCTCTGAGAGAACATGACCAGAAAATGCAGACGATGAATGAAACGCTTTTGTCTGCAATCGACCAAATCAATGACAAACTGAATGTTGTACTTGATCACGTTAACGAAAACCTTCAGTACTTAAGATGTCAAGGTAAGCGAATTAATCACGCATTTAGTGAACGAGAGAATCGAATACATTAAATTCCAATTAATTACCGGTAGAGGGCACAAGCCATTTTTCCACTTTCAGTTCCTTTATAATAAAGTAGCTTTTATGTATCATACTGTAGAAGCGACTGAAATTCAAATTATTCTAGAGCATTAAATACTGTTGTATCTTTTAATAGACAAAGTTCTCACTTCGAAAGGGGTTATTCTTCGCGATGAGTGAAACATTGTTTAGTTTATATTTTATACAGAACATAAAATCTTCCGCAGTTCGTCGCAGTCCACCAAAAACGAAGTAGGCTATCATTATACAAAGATGCAGAGACTCGCTAGTGTTTCATTTCTTATATATTTGTCGCAAAAACTTTGTAATCAAGATTTCGAAGTATTGTATTTTGAATTGAATATTTTGCCACTCTTCTTAGATCATTGCCGAAATACTTCAGACGTGTGCGACTGTTCTGACATTAAAGTCAATGGCTTCAAATCTAATGGAGTCTATTAGATCTACGTCGTTGATCATGGTCAACGATATTACGCCAACACATATTGCGATATGACAACGACAAACGGCGGATGGACTGTAAGTCAATTAAGAAAATACTAACCTAAAGGTGTTCAGATTAGATTTATAGCTGTCTAAATGGAAACGCCATGAATAAGCCATGAATTCTTATTGATAATATTGGCAAGATGGCAAATTAATTGATTTAATTCGTTTTCTAACAAGACTTGAAACATGTTCATGGTTAGGGTTTTCCAAAGGCGAAAAGATGGCAGCGTAGATTTCTACAGAGAATGGAACGAGTATGCAGATGGTTTCGGAATTCCAAATGAAGAATTCTGGCTGGTAAATATAGTAAACTTATCTCTTCTTAAATATGAAGTCAGTCTATGAAGAGTTGACGAGGGATTTGGGATTATGTTTAATATATGGCTGGTGACGCTTTACCAAATATAGCCTATCTTACATTAAGGACACCTAACGCATCACTCTTCTCACAAAATTGGTCCATCACAGAAACACCTAGGTCTTAGGAGTAACCATCTAAGACAGTGAAATTTGGGGAGATGTCTTTCGCCCGGGGGAATCCCCTTCTCTGGAATTCGCTGCCCGACATTGTGACTAATGCGACTAGTCTAGAAATGTTTGCTACCAGACTTAAGACGCACTTGTTTAACATCTCATTTAAGTGCAATCTGTAAAGCGCTCTTGATCTTGGTCTGTTGTGACTATAGCGCCATATAAGTTGGCATATTAACTAAATAACTAACTAACTAACAAGTTGCAACATATAGAGCACAGATAAATTTAGAGCCGTCCATATTAGAACATTCACAAGGCATTTTGGAATGGTTTAGGCCTACGTCAATAATACCTCGTTTCAAAATCAACGTTGTCCATATGTCGGTTTTTTGAACCTAAACCCAACCCAATCCACCAACTTCTCATCCTAACCCACATCAAATTCCTGCCTGCTGACCCAACAAACCCATCGCGACCCGACCCGACGAAAACGTGAAAGTGCAATCGCCGGTTTAGAAGCATGTTTATAATCACACCGACGTCTGGTAAATACCCAAAGTTCAATTTTCTGACAGCTAAAAGGTTTTCAAAAACTAACTTCATTCAAGCGCACAAAGTGTGCCAATGTAAAAAAATAGATCGTATGGGCACATCTACTTTCTCAGTCATTATTTTGTATGTTTCTACTAAATCCCATCTCTTCTTCTTCTTTCTAATGTTGTCAGACCACAATATTGGTATTTTTTCGTTACTTAAATTATGGCATCCATTGACCATCTTCGTTGCTCGTATGTGCACTTTTTCTAAACGCTCTATATTGTTTTTCAAGAATGGATTCCAAATGGACTCTAATAGGCCTACACAGGGTTTAATCTAGGCGTTTCCGGGGATTGCCTTCCCCGGAAATTTCAAATTCCCGGAAATGTTGGCATACTACAACAACTAACAGCAGCCCCCTAGCAGAATTCCCCATGTTTTGTCAGTTTCCCCGGCTTTGTGAGTTTCTTCCCGGAACCCAGGAGTCTAGATTAAACACTGGGCCTACTGCATATGTCCTGCAATTTGCCTCAAACTTATGACTTTAATAAGTTATTTGCAATTCATGCGCGAATTGAAACATCTCTATTCAGTGTTTAATCTTATAACAAATTTAGAATATAGAGAATGTGAAATTGAGGGTTGAATGAATGACAGTGGTTTTTAGCGAAGCAAAGGGGCCTACAACCTACATTCCTACAACACCACTCAAAACCCAGTTGTTACTATTAATGTTAATTGTCTTTAACTTATGACTTGAATAAATACATTGCAATTCATGCGCAAATGGAAAAATATTGAAGTTATTCATATTTTTGCATGATGCACATTATTGCGTCAAACTTCCCAATTCAATCAAATTAAATGAAGTCAAAGAACATTTATATTTTTGTCCAGGAAACAATTTTCTCCACCTTTTGACATCACAGAGAAGATATCGACTGAGAATTGATTTGGAAGATTTCGAAGGAGAAAAAGCGTTATGCAGAATATTCGACATTCAACATCAGTTCATCTGCGGACAAATACAGACTCGGAATAGGAACTTATTCTGGAAATGCAGGTTATTACAACTTTAGACATCTTTAGCCGAAAGTTAGTCTTAAGTTAGGATTTTCAGTAACTGTCCTAGAGCGTTGATATCGGCTAAGCTTAGACGCATTCGATTGTGGACCCAAGTTCAAGAGGACAAAGTAGGCTAATCTTTCTGAGAGGCAAAGGCAGAAATTGTAAGATGAAACAACACAGAGGCGCATACCTCAAGACTTCCAAAAATATAGCTTTGCTTTTGAATATTTACTGTACGTTCTACTATCCAGAGTTTAAGACAAAGGTCGGGTCATGTAAAACAGTCAAATGTATTTAATATGACGAACAAAAAGCTCTTGCTTCTTTGCTTTAATTGCAATCCATTAATTATCACTGTTCGTAACATCTGTTGCCGAAACTGACACTTACGTCTTTGCGATATAGGCTACGTCTAATATTGGGATGGGGAAAGTCAGATGAATATGATCATCGTACACTGTATATGCATTTAATATATTTAGTCATAACGCTCTATTTCGTCTGTTAAATCATTTGCTGTATTGATCGAAACCTTTGTTTTATTGATTTCAGGAGATGGTCTTAGACATTCGAGCAACCAGCGGTTCACCACAGAGGACAACGACAATGACGGAAAATTTAACATGAACTGGCTGTCTATAGTCGTGGACCTTGGTGGTATCACGACTGCGAAAATGTCTGCGCATATTCCAATCTCAACGGTCTTTATCTACGCGGAAACTATTCGACAAATGGCTCGTTTAACGGCATGGAAGGTATTTATTGGCATCACTGGAAAGACCGCTGGTATTCGCTGAAGACGACTGAGATGAAAATCTCTTCTTTTAAGTTTAGAAGCGATGACTTTTAACATTTTAGACTGATTCCTTTACATTTAAATCTAATTATTTGGAAAATAGACCAAAACTGAACTTATTAAGCATATATATATATATATATATATATATATATATATATATATATATATATATATATTAATTAAGATCTACTGCGCTGATATATTAGATTCATATACTGTACTGTATTAGTCTGGAAAATGCACGTATATTTTAACGGAATATTAATGATATTGACATGTAGGCCTGTTTTAAATGTTTTTTTTCCGCAGCATTTGTAATCTCGAGTCCGCTTTCCCAACTATTCACTGCCTGCTAATTAGGCCTACAGAGTCTACAATCACTTAGATTATCATGTGACTGCTATGAAATGCAATAATTAACACAGATTCTTATTTCCATATCTGCTAGAGTGCATCTTTCATTGATGCATTTAGATCTGTATAGAGTCTGAACTTTATTAGAATTATATTCATTTCTGTATCTATTGTTTCCTGTATCTATCAATTATAGATTTTTCCAGTATAACGGACAAATACAGACTCAGTATAGGAACTTATTCTGAAATGCTGGAGGTTATTACAGCATTACACACTTATATTTGGTATTTAATATAGAGAGTATGCAAGTTAATTTAGATACGATGGTCGGGAGCTCAAACAGCCACAAAATCCCAACTGAGGCAAATGTTTCCTTACTTTAATGATATAAAATGCAAACTAGAGTAGAGACTCTGCCTCAGGATTTTCATCAAATCTATTTTGCTTAAGCATTTTGCGCTCGACGACTTTCATTTTGCACGGCGGAATTTTAAGAAGACAAGAATCTCACAACTTAAAAGTCAAGGTCATTTTTTGTAGACGGAGCTGCCGTTACACAGTTTTCACATTCTATTTTTGCTTAAACATTTGCACTCGGCGACTTTCATTTTGTACGCCGGAATTTGAAGAAGACAGGAATCTCACAACTTGAAATAACGAGGGTTGTCATGGATGAGCCGTTTTAATTGCAGAAGGTGATGGCCTCTGTTTGCAATAGCGATTGATTTCGATTTACCAAAAATGCTAAAGCCATAGAGGTCGTCCATAAATTACGTAACGCGGTTAGGGGAGAGGGTCCGGCCATTTGTTACGAAGTGTGACGACGGGAGGGGGTTCAACGTAAAACACGTATCGCTAAAAAATTTTAAGTGACCTTTTTGGCTTGTAAGAGATTTTGCAGAGGAGAAATGATCTATTTTTTGAGGAAAAAATACAAAGATGACCTTTTTGCTTTGTCAAGACTTTTCGGAGGACTGAATACTTGTTTTCCCTGTAGTGTTGAACATCCACCCAGGCATCGATGTTCTTGGTCGCCCTTTCTGTGCTTTCCCTGTTCATCTTTCCTTCTAGTACTTTCTTAGTAGGCATGATTCTTTCTCAGAACATGACCTATCCACGTCTTTTGTCTTGTATGAATAGTGTTTGTTAGGCTTGTCTTCTCTTTATCCTCTTCCATACATCTTTGTATTTTTCCGTCCAGTTGATTTCTTCCATTCTTCGCCAGATCCACATTTCGAATGCCTCTAGTCTCTTTAGGTTTTCCCTTCTGAGCGTCCAAGTTTCTGATCCATAGAGCGTCACTGGCCAGATCAGTGTTTTGACCAATCGTTTTTACAGATTTCGGTTAAAATTCCTCTCAGTAGTTCTATTCTGTTCGTAAAGGCTTCTTTCTCACTACATGACCAAACAATTCCATTTGTCATGTTGTTAATTATTGTTGCCATAAAAACAAATGTAATCGGTCGGTCATAAGCATGTTAATTGGGTAAACAAGATGAAGCACGTGACAAATTATTCGGGTTCTTCCGGATATAAAATAGATGCAATCGGTACAATAAGATTAATCTGTTGACGTCCAATCTAATGCTCTATCCAGATGGCAAATTGAGTTGGCTGGAGGGGAAGAGACACTGTTCAATGCAAAATGTTTGTCAGTGCTGTTTTTTTTTTTGGGGGGTGGACTTTGTGGTTTGGGGATTTCGTCCTCTCTGGCCTGTAAAAACACTGATCCAGTCAAACAGCGCCTGGTGTTGTGAGATCATCCGCCTTAATGCCAGATTATCTCATATTTGTTTCTGCAAACAGCCACAATACACATGTTAGACAACGTACATGTAGATCTTTTAGAAGAGCATGGAACGATTATGGAAATGGTTTCGGAAATCCAAACGGAGCATTTTGGCTTAGTCAAAATAGAACCTCGTCTTAACAAAAACTTGCATTGGCCACACTGAGGTTCGTCCTCCGCCAGTGGACAGGAACAAACAGAAGTATTTTCTGTCACGTGATCTAATTATTGCGCCATCGTATCAAATGAGGAAGTAGTAGCCTATATTTGCGACTCTCGACTTTCTGAATATATATATATATATATATATATATATATATATATATATATATATATATATATATATATATATAGAGAGAGAGAGAGAGAGAGAGAGAGAGAGAAAGAGCACCAATAACAGATTACACTGCATTGCGGAAGCTAAAATCTCTCGTGAGCCTCGACTTTCTGAAAATCTAGTTGTGCGGCCCTCAAATCAAATAGCATCACAGGCTGAGTTCCGGGTTTTTATATATATATATATATATATATATATATATATATATATAGAGAGAGAGAGAGAGAGAGAGAGAGAGAGAGAGAGAAAAGAGAGAGATACAAAGAGAGAGAGAAAGACAAAGAGAGAGAGAGAGAGAGAAAGAGAGAGAGACAGAGAGAGAGAGACAGAGAGACAGAGAGACACGATTTCATTGGCTTTCATTGAGTTTGATGACCGGCATATTTGCCTGAAATGTGGAAATCATTTAACCAGATATGACAAAACGTCAAAATAGGCTACTGGCCGATTGGAATCTTGTTTGAAAATGATTATGTTTGACTCCAATAAGGCCATACATCAGTACAGGACATGCATCTTGGATACCAGAGACTAAGTGATATGAAAATGCAAATAATAATCAAAAGAGGACAGATCGAATCAGAGGGCAAACATGGCTTTGTCTCTCGTGTCCTGACACGGGTGTTTTCTGGGAAGGTCGTATCCCCATGGGCGTGGACACGAGTGATTTTTGGCTATGAAAAAAACAACAAAAACATGGTTTATTTTACTGTATTATTAAAGTCGGTACTAACGAATATGTCATAAGCATAATGCGGGATATTGCGGAGAACGGTTTAGAGATTTTGAAGTCTCGTGACACGGGTCTGTCACGAGACTTAAATTGTTGTAGGAAGTGGCCAGTCTCAGTGGATGGATGTATGATAACTGATCGTTTGCTCACAAAGACACGAAATCTCATTACTTAATTAAACTATGCCTTGTGAGCGTATTAAACACAGAAAATATTGACTTCATAGAAGTTGTGTCGTTAGAGTTAAGAGACGGATTTTGCGTTTGCAATTTGTCATCGATTTCAATAAAAATATGGTTTGGTTTGTGTTCGTGTCCGCCTACTGTGTGCTGTCGTATAGCACCGTTCCTGTGGCTGGGCAATGCATGGTTTCCAGTTGTGCGTTTGCTCTCTCCGGTATGAAGAAGGCCCTGGCGAACATAACCACCTAATTGAGACAATGAACCAGAATATCGGCTCAGCACTGAGAAACTTGAAGCGGCTGTGAACAAAGCCAACGTAAGAGGCAAAGAAGAGTTCTGTCAGGATTTGAAGACGATGTTCTACAATATGTCAGTCAATTTAGAGAGAGTCAGTGAAAAGATTCCAGAGAGGGCCGAATGTCCAGCAACAGAAGAACAAGAAGAGTATTTGAATTCCATGAATTTAAACCTGACTTCGATAATTTTAAGAACCGACGAACGTATTGAAGCAGTAAACGAAAATCTCACTCATGTTTATCTAAAAACTACGTTATACAATTCAGAGCGTAAACAGAAGTTTAGACGAGAAATTCCCAGGTGATGCAGGTGCAACTTCAAGGCCAATCGTCTGCACTTCAAACCGTAAACAAAAGTTTAGAAGAGACATTCCAGGTGATGAATGAAAGCGTTTTAAGCGCTTTGAGAGAACATGACCAGAAAATGCAGACGATGAATGAAACGCTTTTGTCTGCAATCGACCAAATCAATGAAAAACTGAATGTTGTACTTGATCACGTGAACGAAAACCTTCAGTACTTAAGATGTCAAGGTAAGCGAATTATTCGTGCATTTATTGAACGAGAACATCGAATACATTAAATTCCAACCAGACTGGGCACCATCCATTCTTCCGCTTTCAGTTCCTTATTATAAAGTAGTTTTTGATGTCACATACCGTTGAAGCGACTGGAAAATCTACTTGTTCTAGTGCAATATATACTAAGATGAATGCTTTAAAAGCGAAGTTCTCACCTTTGAAGTTATTACACTTCGCGATGCGTGGAAAAATAAAGTATATTGGATTTTTTAGAGAACATTAAATCTCCGAAGCGGAGTCCAATCCAGGCCGTTTTCCGGAATTGCCTTTTTCCCTCCGGATATCTCAAATTGCCCACCGGAAATTTTGGCACACTGTATCAACTAACAGCAGCCATGTTTCGGATTAACGCAACAACGGAGTGAACGGACACATCCTGGCTTTAAGAATACGAAAGCGACACCAACAATTAAGTTGAAGTCTGGCATTCATGACCACTGTCCATTTTATTGGCCACTTCATTTAGTAGACCATACCATGGACTACTAAATGAAGTGACAGCTAACTGTAGGCCTGCCTTACATCAGGGGACCGAAGAAATAATGGTACAGCGTTCTGTGTATTTTCATGAAATTTTGGATTTTTTCAACTTGCAATTGCTCGGGTTTTTTAAATCTAAAAGATGAGGTATGCACCAATATTTTGCATGTTATTATTCCTCTTTCAAACCATTCCTGCAAAATTTAATACAAATTGTGATAAGGGTCCACAATCTGGCCTGAAACAGAACCCGTTCCAAAAAGATTTTTTTTTGTTCCAAGCTGAGCAGCCAAAATTATTGAGTGGCAAACCTAACTGTGGTGAGCAGTAAAGTTATAGAGAAATGTATTTGGAACAAAATATATCAACATTTTTGAAAATTGGGCAATATCTGGTTGAGATATATTCCTCCTTCTCATAAACTGTCGTTTCGATCAGTTTAGAACAATGCTTGCATTTCTTTTTTATAATTTGCTATATCGCAGGTCATACGAAAACTAAAAGGAAGAGGTAGGCTCTATACACTATTGTCTTGCGTTTTAGTCCTCTTTCTAATCATTAGAGAACATTTTTTTAAAAATGGGACGAGGGTCCACAATCTGGCCTGAAATAAACCTCCAAAATATATTTTGTATAATTTAAAGTTGAACAGCTGAAATTTTTGAAAGGTTACCTAACTTTGGTTAACGGTAAAGTTCCAGGGGAATAGGCCTATAATCGTAACAAAATAAATTTTAAAAAATTGAAAATTGACAATATATGGTTGAGATATACAGGGTGAACAAGTAAAACTGGCCCCTTTATGATATTTAATATCTCGGCCGTATGTGCAGCAATTTCAATAACATTTATAGGCCATATACCTGGAAATGTTTCTGATTTAAATGCCAAATTTCATGCTGATATCTTTAGTGTTTGCTGAAATATGGCCAAAAAACTACAGATACCCACATTTTGAAATTGACAAACAGAAGATAACGTCATAGTAATTTGTATCGTTTTTAAGTCTAAAAATGGCGTCGTTGTCATCGCGCCAGACAAGGTCAAGAGTTACTTATGGCCAACAGATAAACACAGCAGCATTATGATTGGCTGCAGGACTGTCATGATTTGCTTGGAGAAGATTTTTTATTCCAGCAAGACGGAACACCTGCACACTCTGCTCTCAGGACCCAGAATTTTCTGTAGCAACATTGTCCAGATTTCATCAAGAAAGATGACTGGCCACCCAACTCCCCAGATATCAATCCACTTGACTTCCACGTCTGGGGATCATGCTCGACAGATATCAAAAGTATCAGCCAAAGCCACAAAACATCACGGAGTTGAAGACTGTGCTGAAGAATATCTGGGAGACTTTGCCCGAGGACCAGATCAAGAAGTCGATACTGTCAGCGAAGAAGCGCTTGTCGGCATGTGTGAAGGCTGAGGGGGCATTTTCAGCGCCTGTTCCCGCAACAAATCATCTGAAACATCCTTTAAAACGGCCCTTTTCAGGGCCAACAAATAAAAATCAATTGTATCACTTTTATTATGACGTTATATTCCGTTGTCAATTTCAAAATTTGTGTCTCTTCAGTGTTTTAACCATATTTCAGCAAACACTAAAGATATCAGCATGAAATTTGGCAATTATATCAGAAACATTCCCAGGTATATGGCCTATAAATGTGATTGAAATCATACACACACGGCCGAGATATTAAATATCATAAAGCGGGCCAGTTTTATTTGTTCACGCTGTAGTTCTAGTCTGCATCACTGTTTCCTCATAGTACAACATGCACAGCCTTCTACACAGCGGCCCCTGAGGTAAAGCGGTTAAATTCTGCTATGCTCAGTTTACTGTCCAGGTCTAGTAGTCCATGCCCATAAAGTGAGCAATGCCAACATTTATTTTCCCAGGAAGAAATTGTTGCCTAGTAACGATCTCCAGCACTAGAATTAGCTTGATTGTATTGTGTTTTACGTTAAATTCTCATTCATACTGTATATTGTTATTATTATTATTATTATTATTATTATTATTATTATTATTATTATTATTATTATTATTATTATTATTAAACTTGACAATTTCTTAAGCGCAATAACATAGCTGTGTGGCTAAAGTCAAAGGCGCTGTACAGGAACAAAATGTTAAACAAATGCGTCCTGAGATGGTGGAACCGATCCGGAGAGGTCTCGGTTGTCACAGCCATCGGGGAGCAGGTTCCACGACGCCGGGTTTCACGACGAAGGACCGGTCCCCAGTCCCGCTGTCTTGAGCGGAGGGGGACGACGAGATGATTGCTGGCGCCGGAACGGAGAAGGGAGCGACGTGGTACTGTCGTCGATCGGCTGATTAGTTCCGACAGATACGCAGGACAGTGGGGGGGTCATTCAGCGCACGGAACGTGAGCCAGTGGCGCTTGATCTCCACACGCTCGGGGATCCGCAACCAGTGCAAGCGATCCCTTAGCAGCATATACAGCATTCAATTTATTTTGAATTTTTCAGAACAGAATAATTCTGGTTCAGAATTATTATTCTGATAACTCGTCTTAGAATCTATATTATGGTTACAGTCGCAATGGAAGTGATGCAAACTAGATACAAATCTGTGCTTTGTACTACAGGTCGTAAGGCTTTAACACTTTTAAATGCATATCTGAGCTCAAAAATATGTCCCAAATGCACAAAAATGCGTTTTCCGCTGAGGCTCGACCCAGCCCTAGCAGACTTCCCAGGCCTGGTCAGTTTCCCCCGGATTCCTGGAGTCTAGATTACACTGCTTGAAGTCCATCAAAAACGAAATATCATTATACAAGGATGCAAAGACTCCGTAGTGTTTCATTTGCTATGCTTATATATTTGTTGAAAAACTTTGTAATAATGATATCGAAGCACTGTTTTTAATTGAATATATTACCACTCTCTTTAGATCATTGCCGAAGTACTTCGGTTGTATGCGACTGTTCCGATATTAAAGCCAATGGCTACAGAATGAGTGGAGTCTATTGCATCTACGTAGTTGATCAGGGTCAACGATATTATGCCAACGCATTCTGCGATATGACAACGACAAACAGCACATGGACTGTAAATCAATTAAGAAAACTACTAATATAAAAGTCATTAGATTAGTCTAAATGGAAACATCACGAATAAAACCTTGAGTTTTCATTGATCATCTTAGACGGCAAGTTGACTAATGAAAATGTCTCCACAAATCTTGGCTGGCGTACCAGGACTTTGTTAATCCCCATGATTTTTATTTGTCTTGGTCAAAAACATCACTCATTGTACCGTGGGTTGCTTGGTGAAAATTACAGAAAACAAGTTTTTCGAATAGAATTCATAAGAGATCAATTAAAACCTAAAAATCCGAATCATTCTGAAATCTGAATTGGCTCTGTGTTTTCACTGATAATAATAATGTCACCAACAACCAGAGAAATCAATTACATAAATTAATCAATTAATTAAATTCTGTATTCTAACTAGATTTGAAACATGTTCTCGGTTAGGTTTTCCAAAGACGAAAAGACGGCAGCGTAGATTTCTACAGAGAATGGAACGATTATGTAAATGGTTTCGAAATTGAACAGAGAATTCTGGCTGGGTAAATATAGTAAACCTACCTCTTATTCAATATAATAACCTCTACCCGTCTATGAAGAGTTTACAAGGTAATTGACAATTTTAGCTAAAATCAGTAGGCTTGAATATATGGCTTAAGACGCTTTACCAAATATATATTTAATATTAAGAATTTCCAGTGCATCGCTCTTTCACGAAATAGGTCACCACAGAAGCACCTGGGTCCTAAGAGTAACAACTTGCTACATACAGTACAAATCAATTTTGAGCCGTCAATATTAGAAAACTCGCAAGGCATTTTGGAACGGTTTACGTCAAATAATATGACGTTTCAAAATTAACGCGGAAATTGTGAATGTAGTTTTTCGCAATTAAAAAGACGCAACTAAGTTTTTCACCCGAATTCATATAGCAGGCCTATTCAATAATCCGAAACACTGAAAACAAGAAGAAGAAGAAACACTGAAAACAAGGAAACTAAACTCCAGAACATTAATTCATCTAGTTTGCGCAGGCTCTACGCACCCAGGATCAGGGGCGTAGCGTGACTTTTTGGGGCCCGGGGCATCTTTGCCATGGGGCCCCAGAGTTTCGAGCTGACGAGCAAAAACGTTATCGCCTCCTTTTCAAAAAAAGGTTGTCAGCACATCATTTCTAGGATTAGGCCTAGGTTAACCCTAACCTAACCCTAGCTTATACCCTTTTTGGGGCCCCTCGATCGGGGCCGGGGCTGTCAACAAAGTGCCTCCCACGTTACGCCACTGCCCAGGATCACAATGAGAACAAGGTCAGTGAGGTAAGTACACAGTTGTGCTTCGGTCTAATCCAAAGCCATAAACATTAATCCTGTAGGCCCACTCCTAACCCCAAATATGCCATTATCGCAGTTTTAAAGAGCGTAGACCCATGGAATTAGCGATTTTATGATCGCGATATTTTGAAGTGCTATATGTTTGCGCGATATTGTTGACGTCTACCTTTTTTGGAATAAGAGTGTGTAGCCAAAGAAATAAAATATGTAGGTGTGGTAGTCGTGGATAAATGAATTAATTAATGTTGAGGAAAAGGCAGCAACAGTTGAAACTGTAGAGAAGGTCTAAAGCTCCTAGATATTTGATAGCATTGGGAAAAAGAATATTTTGGTGACGCATAGACTGAAGGAGACATACTGGGAACCATCCAGATAATCTTATGGATTTCGCGTCCGAAATAAGCAGGCAACCTGTTCTACCTGAGCCACAACTTGGACTGATCTAATTCGAGAATAGACTTATTTATTTGCCAGGTACCAACTTCATAGATTGAACTGAGTCGGAAACAGGTTAGACCAGGCCCGCCGGAACGAATTTTCAGCAGGGGGTGCAGATTTTCTTTAGGTAAAAGCAGTAGCGTCATTTCACACTTTTCTTGGGGCTAGATAATTATTTGCAAATTGTTGGCACATTTTTACAATTTTTGGCCACATTTAGCAATTTTTGGCGATTTTTGCATTTTTTTTTGCATATTTTGGTAATTTTAAATAATTTTAACAAATCTTGGCAATTTTAGCCAATTTTATCAAATCTGCACACTTTTTAAGGGTGCAGGGGTGCAGAAGGGTGCAGACTATCTTCTTTCCAGGGGGTGCACTACACCCCTACATTTTTCCAGGGGGTGCAGTTTTCACCCCTGCACCCCACTTCGGGCGTGCCTGGGTTAGGCGCCAGAAGCTGCTGTAAATATACCAACCCCATCATCCGCCTCATTGCAAATTTATTGTTTCTCTTTAAACAACGCTATAATAAGATGTACATAAGTAGTTGTCAGACTTTGTCTTGTACCCATTGTACTGTTTACCCAAAAAGACCAAGTAAGTGAATTGACGCTGCTCAGTACTATAGGCCTACAATGAAACCTCATGCAAAAGATTAGCACACCAGGAGATAAACACAAGGATATAGAAGCGTCGGTCAGGCTGATTTACTGACACAGACCGAGGGGAACACGTCACTCCGCTCCTGAAAACGAACTACACTGGTTGAAAGTACCAGAGAGGATTACATACAAGCGGTGTATGCTGTCGTTCCGTGCGCTTCACGATCCAACGTGTCCTGAATACCTTTCCACACTTCTTCACAGACAATCGCTGACGGAAAGACGTCGTCAATTACGGTCGAGCAGCCGTGTTCTTCTGGCGGTTCCACCTCCTGCGAAGACGCCAAAGTTTGGCGAGCGTTCGGTTGTAAGAGGAAATCCGCGGCTGTGGAACGCTCTACCGGACATTGTAACCTCGTCGAACTCCTACGATCAATTCGCGAAGAACTTGAAGACACATTTATTTGCGACTTCTTATAAATGTTAAATATGTACAGCGCCTTTGACTTTGGTAGACGCCATGCGTACGGCGCTATATAAATTGTCAAGATAATAATAATAATAATAATAATAATAATAATAATAATAATAATAATAATAATAATAAACTTCAATGAGGCTACGATGCTCAAGCCCATGCTCAACTTTTTGAAAGGCCAGATTGGGGATGGGCAAATACATTGACTTTGCCCCCGCACTTTTACTCCACGTTGACGCCTACATCGGTCTTATTATAATTTCACTATAATAAATTATGATATAGAAATTATTACACTGACTATTCTTATTAGTGAATTTATAAAGCGCCAATTTGCACTTGGCATCTGTCGAAGGGAAGTTCCAGATGTGAATAGTAATGCCCCATTGTCAAATCCGATTTTCCGGTCTCGATTACGGTAGGGGCTGTCCATTAATTACGTCAACAATTTAGGGGGGAGGGAGTTTGGAAAAGTTTGACAGTTGTTGACAGGGGAGGGGGTCAGTCAAGAGAAGTTGACGTCAATAATTTTACTTTTTTCAAATAATCAAAAACAGGAAATTTCACAGAATACTACTTATTACAATGGAAAAAGCATTAGAAAAAAGGTCATCACCACCACATTTTGACACTCGATGAGCAAAAAAGAGAAAAAATGGTCATTACCACAAAAATAATAACCTTGTTATTGGGACCTGTCATTGATCTTGGAGGGAGGGGTCAAGAGTTGTTGACGTAATTATGGGGATAAGTGAAAGTTGACAGTTGTTGACAATGGGGGAAGGGATCAAATATTGCCCAAAATTGATGACATAATTAATGGACAGCCCGTAGTTAGGAACGTCGGAAATTTTCGAAATCTGACAAAAGGATTGAATTCTTGATAATTTGAAGTGCCTCAAAAAATCTTCCGAGATGAACTTCGCCGGATTTCACGGCCTTTTCTCTTCTAAATAGTAAAATGAAATTTTATGCATTTTATTTAATATTAATAAGACAAATTACAATAAGTGAGTATTCCTTTAATTTATTGAGACAGTTCGACTTTGGGCGCCAACCAAAATCAAAATTATTTTACCAACGTCACTTGAATAGATTTGAAACAAGTGAAAATTCAAATTTCGTCTGATTATTCCGTCGTCAATTTCAAAACTTGGGTCTTTTTAGTTTTTGGCCATATTTCAGCAAACACTAAAGATATAAGCATGCAATTTGGCAATTACATCAGAGAAATTCCCAGGTATATGGCCTATAAATTCCATTTAAATCGCTACACACGCGGCCGAAATATTAAATATCATAAAGGGGGCCAATTTTACTTGTTCACCCTGTAAAAGTCATTCACATTTTTGCATGAGGCACAACATTGTGTCAATTTTCCCATTTAAATTCAATTAAATGAAGTCAAAGAACGTTTATATTTTTGTCCAGGAAACAACTTTCTCCATCTTTTGACATCAAAAAGAAGATACCGACTGAGAATTGATATGGAAGATTTCGAAGAAAGAAAGCGTTACGCAGAATATTCGACATTCAACATCAGTTCATCTGCGGACAAATACAGACTCACAGTCGGCGGATATTCTGGAGATGCAGGTTATTACAACTGTAGACATTTTTGTCTGACAGTTAGTCTTAAAATATGATTTTCAGTAACAGTCAGCCCTGCCGAGAAGCGCATATTTAGGCAAAGTTCAGGTGACTAAGAGATCTTACTTACAGTAGGGACAAAGACAGAAGTTATAAGATGAAACAAGACAGAGGCGTATGCTGCAAGATATCCATAAATATAGGTTTGCTTTTGGAAACTTACGTTAGACAACAATGATCTGACTAGTCAGAGTTTACGACAAACTCGGCCATTTAACCTCCTCAGCGTTAACAACGGGTTGCGGTCGTCGGAGGATTCTGAAACTAAAAGCGTTAAGGACGGCTCCCGGTCGTCTATTGTCTACGTCTCCAGTGGAGAGTGGTGCAGCTGCAGGAGCAGGAGGTGACCACCCACTTAATTGTTTGGTGACACGCCTAACCAAATGGAGAGCGGTCTGTGTCACACGAGGTATTCTTAGTGGACACCTGAGCCAATTATTGGCATTCCAATATCCAATGCATTCGCCCAAAGGAGCGAACCATTGTGTGCCGCTGATTAGTGTGACAGATGGGACGTTCCTTCGGAAGCATTGTAAGGAATGCACGGAACGCTTTCTGCATGGAAAAGTGCCAGAGAATGTAACCTCAAGGAGGTTAATATTAAACAGTCAAAATTAATGTATTTAATATTATGGGCAAATTACGTGTAGAAAAGGTTTTGTTGAAATGCGCTACACTCGAAAGATAACGAGACGACGTCTATTCTTCCAATTGCATCCACACATTAAACGAAGAAAGTTCAAACTCCTTGCTTCGATGCCTTAGCTGTGATCCATTATCACTGTTCGTAACTGCTGCTGTCGAAAATGACGCTTACGTCTCTGCGTTATACAAGCCTAATATTGGGATGTCAGATGAATGTGATCATCGTATATTCATTGAATCTGTTTAGTCATAACTCTCTATTTGTTCTGTGATATCATTTGCGGTTTTAATCGATTTCTTGTTTTATTGATTTTAGGAGATGGTCTTGGTTATTCGAATGGCCATCGATTCTCCACAAAAGACAGCGATAATGACGGACACTATTCCCTAAACTGCGCTGTTTATAGTCGTGGAGGTTGGTGGTACAAAGACTGCTCATATTCCAATCTCAACGGTCTTTATCTACGCGGTCGCTATTCGACGAATGGTTCGTTCAACGGCGAAGAAGGAATTATGTGGTATCATTGGCATGGCGCCTGGTATTCACTGAAGACGACTGAAATGAAAATCTCTCTTTATTAAGTTTTAGAAGCGATGACTTTTAACATTTTAGACGGATTCTTTTACTTTAAAAATCTAATAATTTGGGAAATTTACCAAATACAGAACTTATTATTTACACGCTAGCAGAATATTTAGTCAATGCGTTGAGGTCTAATACTCGATATATTAGATTTATATACTGTACTGTATTAGTCAAAAAGTGCACGTCTAAATACATAGTTTTAACGAACTAAAAATAGGCCCTATGATATTGTTGTATTGCAATAATATTTTGTTCCGCAGCAGTATTTGTAATCTCGAGTCCGCTTTCACACATCTATCTACATCTACTTGTTATAGAGTCTATCCGAATGAAGAGCGTTCGCTGTGAAAAACGATGTCAAAATTACCATCAGGCAGAATTACATAGATTATCACGTGACCGCTATGTAATTAGCAAAGATTCTAAATTCCATATCTGTTTGCTAGAATATATCGTTCATACAGTAGTTGTATTTATATCTCTATAGAGCATGAATCATCTATCAGATCTATATTCTTTCTTGCAGCTGTTGTTTCTCTATTGATAATGCTATATAGGATTCTCTAACATATAAATGTTCGCGTCTTCCGAGTATTATTCGCTGTCATGCAACTGCTAGCTTAGAAGGAGGAATCAAACAATGCTATCGGTAATCAAACTAACCTCCACCGATATAAAGTTCAAACATTATGCCAAAGTATGTTTTATCATGGATCTCCCTCCATTTGGGGTGAAAGTCCTTTAAAAACACCAAGTGTAAGTTACGCAGACAGCTAGCCTAGACTAATAGACAGACAGGCAGAGGATTGCAAAGATGTAAAAAGCTGTCTTATGGCGATTCAGTGACTTTTAAAAGACTGTTAAGAATACCTTATTCCTACCAAGTGGGGTCGTTCATGACCCACCTCAGATCTATATTGCGCTATTCTTGCGCTAATTTGAATTTTCTTAAGCGGTTTCAGGAATTTGTTGCTTAACAACATTGTCATAATTTCCTGGTTTTATTTCAAAAAGTATTTTTCACAAGTTTGTGACTATTGTAAAATCCCTGTTGAGGTCACTTATGACCCCAAATTTCTTACTGCAATAATGGGATCAAACAGCATCAGATTAGCAGAATACTCGGCTACGCAGACATTGCAGGAGATTATACTCGAGCTGCATAGTGATAGCGATGTTAGCAGTGATGAATTGGGCAGTGATTATTAAGACCATACATCTGAACAGTCAGAAGCTAGTGATGAAGAGAACGCCATTCCGGAACACGAAGAGACGACTCCATGTTCATATACAGTTCCAGCAATGGGACAAGGCAGAGACCATGATCGTGGCAAAAGTAGTATAGTCAGTTCTGGTCAGATTCTGCAACAGTTCAACCATCTCTGTACTTCGAGGTGAAAATAACTTTGATTTAAAAACAGCAGTATAGGTCGTCGTCGTATTCGAAGCATGACAGGTCTGGTGCACACAAGAGCCATCCTGAACCAGTTTCAATAACACTTTAGGCAGAACGTGAAGGTAGGCCAGCCTATATAGCAACTATGTCTAGAAACAGATATTCTGAAGTATATCAGATTTGACGACAAGACAATAATCGTGAAATTCGAATGGCATCTGATAAACTTGCACCATTCCGGGATATATGGAGCATGTTTTTGGCTCAACTTCCTAAATACTATATTCCTGGTACTGACCTTTGTGTAGATGAACAGTTAGTTCCATTTCACGGTAGATGTGGCTTTAGGCAATACATTCCGTCCACACCCGCAAAATATGGTTTGAAAATATGGTGGTGCTGTGACGCTCAAATATCCTAAGCACTGGCATTTAAAATATACCTTGGCAGACAAAATGGAGAGCAAAGAGAAGTGACAAGGTGTTCGTGTTGTCAACGATTTGATTTCTCAGTGGTGCAGACGTAGCAGAAATATCATTGCTGACAATTTCTTCACATCAGTAGAACTTGTGGAGCAATTATTAGCTGACGGGCTAACATTATACATGAACGATTAGCAGCAACAAAGCTCATAAAACCCCAGAAATGAAGGCCAACAGTACGCAAGTACTGTACAGGTCTGTCTTTGGATTTCATGATCAGTTAACACTGATTTCGTACGTTCCAAAACCTGGCAAAGCAGTTAGCCAACTGTCATATCGAGTATACATCATGATAAAGCAGTTGAAAACGACGCACTGAAGGCATCTAACCTTTTTGCATTATAATGCCACAAAAAGTGGCGTCGACAACATGGGCCACCTGTCAAGCAGAGGCGTAGCGACTGGCGTATATCGGTATATGTACCTCCGAAATCAGTCTACCTTAAAGTTTTTAATGTGATTTTTAAGATTTTCAACGTTTTAAAAGATTTATACTCTCCAAACCACATTATACACCCCCCAATCAAATTTCTGGCAACGCCCCTGCCTTTAAGTGCTTCATATAGGTGCATTAAAGGGTCTGCATATCATTCTATGACTCAGGTGTTCCATAACTGAAGTTAAAAGTAAATCGCACTTACAATAAGACGAAATCGAATGGGGTCATCGGTGACCCCAGTTGGTAAACAACGTATGCTAAAATATGTTGGTAGGATAAGGGTTAATATTACCCTCATGTTGCTACTTTAAACCCGATTGGAAAAAATCACAATAGAATTCACGTATCTGGTCTGAGCAAGTTGCCCTGTTGAGATGACGGTAACCCATTTTGGAACCCTGGTTGCGTAGCCAGTAATCACAGAATGTGATTTTCATGTTATTTATGACAATGCCAGTGGTACTGCTTAGACGAAATATATTGCATATCTATCATTGCGTAAAGACAGAGATTGTTATATATATATATATATATATATATATATATATATATATATATATATATATATATATATATATATATATATAAATCAAGCATAACATTTGTAAATTAAACTGAGAAATTAACACAACATTAATGAATGTTGATTTATCTTTGTTTATACCAGAAATATAAATTTGTAGTAAATCTTTTCAGAAATTTTTTGTTTTTAACTAACAGCTACAGCGCTATATAAATGTTTGACGCGTTAATGTTAGAATGCATTTTGCCTCAGTCACGTTTCAATATTCCTTCATTGGCCTCAGTGGCGGTTCCAGGATTTCTTGGTGGGCGGCTGAAATGAATTCATAGGAACTTGATGGGGAGATAAAAAAAAGAAAATAAAAATATCAAATAAACTTTACCTAAATAAGCTGACAAAAGAGAAAATTTTCCCAAAATTTACTACACTTTTAACCGAAATATAGGTTGACACAATGCTTTTACTGATAGTGATCAAAATAGGCGAATACGAGCAACGCCAAGTTTAATATTTAGAATTTAGCGAATATTGCAGAATATTCGGGACAAAAATTTATATAACGTTCCACAGAACGGGTTAGCAACTAATACGTTGATAAAATTATATAAACGAATTTTAATGCAGTATTAAAAGGGTATGTTATCACAGTAGGTTTTGAATACTTTTAGGATAATCTCGCTTTAAACTCTTAATTTAAGTTTGTACTTTAGGAGTATACATTTAATTTAAAAAGTAAACCAAATTCCTTTTCAATCAATGAAAATGGAGTATAATCCTATAAGCAAATTTAGCGTTATTTCTTTTGAAAATGGCAATTCCCATTTACTCGAAAGATGGCGCCAGTATTCATCCACAATGATTTAATGTTATCAGTGAATGGAAATTTCTATAGCGCTGCACGAGAGCTTGGCGCATTGTACCTGCTTATTAACGAACACTCAATCAGGGCAAAACTTCATAATCCATTGTCCGTGATGGTCAACGTTACAGATTCAGATAGGCAGCCGAAGGAAAGCACCTGTATGGAGGATGATAACAGTGCAACTACCAGTGCTGCAATTAACAAATCTTTGTGTCACTCTAAGCCTATGTGTCGGAAACCTGGACACTCAGAAAGGCATATAGGCTATAGACTGGAGGCATTCGAAATGTGGATCTGGCGAAGAATGGAAAAAACCAGTTGGACGGAAAAATAACCAACGAAGAAGTCTGGAATAGGACAGAAGAGAAGAAAAGCCTATTAAACACTATTCGTACAAAACAAAGGGAGTGAAAATGGGGCAGTGGGTAGTGGCGCTTCCAGGAATTCTTGATGGTGGGTGAAAATTTTTTATAGTAATTAGTTGGGTGGCGGAGGGATGAAAAGGGAAGAAGAAAAAAGAAAAGAGCAAATAGGTAATAATTGTTAGTGTTTTGCCACTGAATATATTAATAAACCTTGCCCAAAAAATTTTGGCTGACAAGCAAAAAGGTCATTCAAAGTATTTTCACTATTTCTTTGAAAAACTCGCCGGAAAAGAGTTTGACAAGCAAAAAAGGTCATCCGGAACCCCGGTGGGGGATGCATCCCCAGTCACCAACACGGTGGAACCGGGAACCGCCACTAGAAACGGGCATGTTTAGAGATAAGAGTCATGCGTATTAGGAGAAGTAGGCTACTAGAGGCTGTAGGCTACGGCTGTAGAGTAGCCATAATTGACAGCCGGATGTTTAACCCCTTAAATGGGATCCCGGATATATCCATCCATTTTACATTGAGTTACAGTTAAATATACGGTTAAGGGGTTAACGAAGAGATTCGTATATTCAGATTTGTATTTTTCATGTGCGAATCTCCTCACATGTCTCATGGGTTCGGCCATGTAGTAGTAGTGGTAGACTTCTTTAGCGCCATTGTAGTAGTACATCTGCACCAGTCGATGGTCGCTTCAGTGAATAATCGTAGTCGTGAATCATTGTCCGTGGTGAATGAAGGCTGTAAGGCCATGGTTACCAAGAACGAAGCAGCTCTTTCCCTGTTATGCTTCGTCCACTTTCCGTATTTAGATGTCTATATCAGCAATATGAAGCACCGTTGATGAGTGATACTCTCGCCATCTATCGAATGAGTGGAAATAGCAATTTTTAATTATTACAGACATAAATACTTTGCCTCTTTTTATGGAATTATGCCGTCCTTTTGTTTTTAAAAGAAATAATAACTGAGGTGATACTAATTTCATATTAATTCTGATTAATTTAAGTTTTTAAAAAATCATGTTAGTTTAGGCTAATTATTATCTTATATACCGTTTTAAACTTGTATCAGAGTCCAATTTATAGTACTTGCGCAATTCACTATTAGAATTGAGTATTGAACAAGTTATATATTTTTGTCGTGAATATTTGTAAATATTCTCAAAATAAACAACATAAAGCTAAGCGCAGTTCAAATTTACTTATTTCGCTAACATTCAATCATGGTGCATAGTTCAGTAAAACAAACAAAAACTGGGAAGCTACGAAAGGAGATCTCGGGCGAGGCGGTCTCCCTATTGGGACTGGGATCCAGGGCTCTTTTGTGCCGGAACGAGGCTGAACGACGTTCAGGCGTTTAGGGTAATCGGTTTTTGCAAGATATCAATTACTTGAAGCACGCTTTGTTTTTCCAATTCACGTATTATTATTGTTGTTATTATTATTATTATTATTATTATTATTATTATTATTATTATTATTATTATTATTATTATTATTATTATTATTATTATTATTATTATTATTATTATTATTATTATTATTATTATTATTATTATTATTATTATTATTATTATTATTATTATTATTATTATTATTATTATTACTACTACTACTACTACTATTACTGTTATTATTATTATTATTATTATTATTATTTTTATTATTATTATTATTATTAGTATTATTATTATTATTAGTATTATTATTTTATTATTATTATTATTTTATTATTATTATTATTATTATTATTATTATTATTATTATTATTATTATTATTATTATTTCTAGACAATTACTCCAGCGCAGTACGTAAACAAGGCCTTAAGGCCTACGACAAAAGCGCTTTGACATAATTCTATCCATAATCCATGTGATTCTATCAGTAAATTCCTATATTAAATATGAGCGTTTTTAAGTTCCTAAGAAAGGATTTCGCAGAGACAGCTTCCGACACAACGTCAGGTAACGAGTTCCAAATTAACGGATTCTTTTTGAAGAATGACCTTTCTCCAAACTTGGAGGTCTTTGACGGAGGAGGGACAAGCAGCAGGACTCGACGAATCGACCGAAGCTTCATTCTCGATTCATTTGACGTCGTTCGCTGCACCTGCGCACTAAGATACTCTGGGCAGTGTGGGCCATAAAGTTATTATTTATTATTACTGTTTATCATTACTTATTATTATTTATTACTTTTGCTAATATTTCGTATTTTTTAATATCATTATTACTATTTATCACAATTCATTTGTTGGGCATTTGTTAACAACTGTCAGGATTATATACTGTTTTAAGGACATGCACGCGGCGCTTACGGTTGCATTTTCCTGGAAATTTTCGGAAATTTTCGGAATTAATTCCGGGCTACTTTTCCGGAAAAGTTACAACCCTAATTTTAATACAATGGAGGAGGGGGAATGGGTCATGCGAATATTAAATATTGAGTCCTGCTTCTAATCTTTGTGGTGAACATTATGATCGGCGCCATTTAGTGCAAGTTACAAAGATCTTTGAGCTTTTGGTTTAATGTTAAATTTTGTGAATTTCTTTAATTTGAACTATTTGGCGATATTTCTCGAGTGAGTTTTCCTCGGATCGTAATCTAATAATTTGACACGAAATGTTGATGCAAGTTTATTAAAATCGTCATTATGATAAGAATGCTGGTATTCATTATGACCCGGATGTATCGTGGGACAGTATCATATTGTAGCCGTTATTGCCTCCCCGTGATTACCTCCCCGTAATTACCTACCGGTTATGACCGCCCCCGCTATGACCGCCGCCGTTAGGCAGAGATTATAATACGTATTCTTATTTTGTCTGACTTATTTCACTATGTTGTAGAATTCGAAAAATGTCCGCTATAACCTATAGAGTAGTATTGACCGAGGCCTATCCGGTTGGCTTATTATGCGCCTATTTCTATATTTGTGGCTGACTAGTGACTAATCGCATACTCTGCACCGTAACAAAATCAAGTTGGCTACATAAGTTACTGCATAATATTGATGCAATAAATCAGAGGTTTCCAGACTTTTTGGATTGCGGACCCCTACTTTGTTCTAAGCTTATCTCACAGACCACATTATTTAGAAAGTAAATGTTACAGTTACTATTTAATTAAAATAACGAGCAGGCTGTTCCCACAACACCAGTTGGCTAGCGGCACTCTCCCTAAGACAACATGCTACGATGTGGACAATCATAATATACAAAAAACACTGAATAAGCGTTGTCACATTACAGATAGATTAACACACTCGCTTTTTCCAGAATCAGCCATTTGTCAAATTATCTTAAATATAATTACTGTTATTGGGATGCATGTGCTTGCTTTTTTGCACAAACTGTCAATTCTTGATTGTATTTTGACATGCAAACGTCAATTTCAAAGAAAAGTCTCCATTTCATTTTATTTATTTTTCACTAATATTTAATGGATAAGAGACTAAAATCATGCGAGGATTTTATTTGTTTTTGAGGGGTTTTTGCTGAGGCTTTTTAATTTTCTCATTTCTTCTGTTAACCGTTATGGTCTAAGCTCTATAACTCTGAATAGCGTGTGATGCTGTGTACTTTACTATTATTTCTGATTGTTGCTGAGTTCTTGGTGGTCTTTGCTTATGATTGATAGATGCAGCTCTGGGTGGTCCGGTGGTGGCCAAGGGAATTTGTAGTCAGAATGATATGAAAAGAAACTACTGACAGGCCTTTAATTTTTTCTATATTTCTCCAGAGGCCAGGCGGCTGGTAATTGACTAAGCACGTTACAGAGCAAAATATTTATTTGATGAAACCAAATCTGTTATAAATAGCGTTCTCAATAAGGACTTAAAATAAAATAAACTGATCTTTTCTGTTGCGCCCTCTCGTATTTCGCTTTGTTTCGCGAGGCCTCCTTGGTTCCCTTTACCTGGTGTAATATGCCTATAATCCGATTGGCGGTGTTAGTATAGGCCTATATCTAGATATTATTATGTAGCCCTAGTATATTATATCTTATGATTTAGATTAATTACTATTGTTATTGGTGACTCGACCGGTACACATAGTTTGAGAACATGTATACTGTTGATGCTAAAACTATTAAGTGCTACTGAATATTTTGGGATACTCTTGCGGATCCCCGTCATATCATCCATGGACCACTTTCGGTCCGTGGTACACAGTTTGGAAACGCTGTAATAAATGATCGCAAATATGGATTAAAATGGTGCCTACAAGTGATTGCAACTAGAGATTCCAGTTAAAACGTGATAATGTTGTGTTTATTATTGTGATTTTGTTAACTTTGGTTTAATAGGTTAATTATGTCCTTTTATCTTGCCAATTCTGCTTGTTATTTAAGCTGCATGATTTGGTGCTTGAACTTCTATTTAATATGATTAAACCTTGATATCATCACTGCCATTGTTCTTGTTGGTTGTGTATTTTGATGTCTGTCATCGTAATCCATATAACCGCTATATATGATTGTGTTTCTGTCATTGAATACGAATCACTGGGCACTTGACTGTACATTCATGCAGCATTTTGCTTTCTCTGACCGCGAAAACAGTATATATTTTGGATCCTCCAGCAAACATATTTGCCTCTAATGTAATGTCACTTTCCTTACACAGTTTTTGTCATTGTTAAATTTCAAGAATTTTGACAGATATAACATTGTCTATCTGAGGCCAAACTCATTCTCTTGAAGTCGAAACCCGCTTCAGAGACAATGGAAGATAAACCATTTTGAATAACGAATAGGCTCACAAACATAAGATTCATGGAACGTGGCACTTTCCAGGATTAATTCTAGGTCATTGTTTTAGATAATAAGTACATACAGACCTAAACATCATAAACCCTATTTAGCATATATGCATTAGAATCTGTAATTAAATATTATTATCTTGAAATATGCTATAAAAATGAAATTATAAAGTCTATTCTTAGAAAAACTAAAGCGCTATATGAATGAATCAACCCAGCCTATAGTGCATTTCTTTCCTAATTGTATGTGTATCTTTTGAAACAACTTTCAGCAAAGTTTCTCTTCAAAACATCAATAATGTCAAAACTTACACCACTGGTCGATAACCAAAGTTACATGAAAATTTTGCCAAAAATTAAAATGAGAGAATTAATTTCAAACATCAAAATCAATCGGACAAAATGGCGTCAATCAGAATACTTGTAAGCAAAGAAATAAGAGCTAGGCTCAAATTCTTGAAAAAAATGCTTAAATTAGCAAGTAAGATAAAAGATAAAGGTAGTTCCGTACAGGAACGTGCGTATGGTTTTCGGTACTGATCTCTGTTACTGGGAAAGCAGCGACATATATATAGAGAATGAGTTTGGCCTCAGATAGACAATGTTATATCTACGTTGCCAGCAACAGTAAACGTTCCTGTCAAAAGATCTTAGCCTATGTATCAGCAGTTGTTGTTTTTATTGTCTGCATCTATTCTACAGTCTCATGATACAATGCATTGCTAATTTTCATCCTATTTTGGTGCTTCTTTAATTTGGTAATGCATATTTTTGTTAATTTCTTTATTTGGTTATCCAAAAGAGCTTATTGTTAATTGTCTATTGTGTTATTATCATTGATACTATTTCCTAGTATATTTTTTCCTAATATATTTTTTCATATTTCTTTTGCATCTTCACCTGTTAAGTCCTCTACGTCAATTTATCCAATTGTGTCTTTTTCATTCAGACATGATTTGTCTAATTCTGTTTCCGAATGCTCCATTCCTTTTTTTCTCTCCACGACTCTGTCTGTCTGTCTCTGTCTGTCTGTCTCTCTCTCTCTGTCTCTCTCTCAACCAGTAGCGTTGCCAGAATTTCCTGATGGGGGGGTTGACCATAACCAACTTCAAAATTTCTTGACAGGCAAAAGAAAAGGTTATCCTCATTTTCATTCTTATTTTTTATATTTTCCTTATATATTTCCAAATATATATATACTGATTCTTATTAACTACAATATTCAGTTCCAGTTAAGGAGTTCAGTCTTGCTTATTCAAAATAGAATTATGTTCGCCCCCAATTTGTGTGATAGAGAAATCCTTGAATTGTGCGCATTTCAAGTCAATGTTAAAATTTTAAATATTGTGCCATTTTACTTTAGGGGATGGTTTGAAGTAAGAAAGTAAAAGAAAGATAATAAACAAAATTAAAAGAGCTAAATTAGCCATTTGAGGAAAGAGCTATGAATTGGAGATATTGCAGTTATTGAACTCAGAGAAAAATACCTCCTCTTTCAACAAAAGCAAATGTATGCTTACATAAGTAACACAAGTGATTGCGCATACATGTAGTACGTACAAGCTCATACAAGTAATTGCAGTTTATTTCTATATTACATTGTTTACAATGACATTGATTCTGTTGCATAGCTTCAATTTTCCTTTCTTCTCTTAAAACATATCAGAATATCTCTATGTTTTTTTCAGTTTTTGCATTTGAAGGAAGCAATCACGAAAGAAGGTACTGTTTTTCAAACAGACGATTAACATAAAGAAAGCTTGTGAATGAAAACTTTGTTTTATTTAAAATTTTACAACTACAGCCATTCTGTCAAAGGAATATTCGACATATACAGAGCGTGGCAAGAATGCATTACTGTAATATATGTGGCAAGTCATTCACTCTCACAAATAATCTTAACCGTCATGAGAGAATTCACAACAGTGAGAAACAATATGCTTGCAAGTTGTGTTTCAAGGCATACAGTAGAAAAGATGATCTTAAACGTCATGAAACAATTCATACTGGTGAGAAACCATATGTTTGTATGGTCTGTGGGAAGGAATTTAGACAAAAATATAATCTTAAAGCTCATGAAAGAGTTCATACTGGTGAGAAAACATATGTATGCAAATTGTGTGGGAAGGCATTCAGTCATAACTATCATCTTAAACGTCATGAAAAAACTCATACTGGTGAGAAAACATATGTATGCAAATTGTGTGGGAAGGCATGTACTGGTACAAGTGATCTTAAAGTTCATGAAAGAATGCATACTGGTGAGAAAACATATGTATGTGAATTGTGTGGGAAGGCATGTACTGGTACAAGAGATCTTAAAGTTCATGAAAGAATGCATACTGGTGAGAAAACATATGTATGCAAATTGAATGGGAAGGCATGTACTGGTACAAGAGATCTTAAAGTTCATGAAAGAATGCATACTGGTGAGAAATCATATGTATGCAAATTGTGTGGGAAGGCATGTACTGGTACAAGAGATCTTAAAGTTCATGAAAGAATGCATACTGGTGAGAAAACATATGTATGCGAATTGAGTGGGAAGGCATGTACTGGTACAACTGATCTTGAAGTTCATGAAAGAATTCACACTGGTGAGAAACCATATGTTTGTATGTTCTGCGGGAAGGGATTTAGACAAAGACATTATCTTAAAGCTCATGAAAGAGTTCATACTGGTGAGAAAACATATGTATGCAAATTGTGTGGGAAGGCATTCAGTCATAACTATCATCTTAAACGTCATGAAAAAACTCATACTGGTGAGAAACCATATGTAAGCATATTGTGTGGGAAGGCAAAAATGCATTACTGTAATATATGTGGCAAATCATTCACTCTCACAAATAATCTTAACCGTCATGAGAGAATTCACAACGGTGAGAAACAATATGCTTGCAAGTTGTGTTTCAAGGCATACAGTAGAAAAGATGATCTTAAACGTCATGAAACAATTCATACTGGTGAGAAACCATATGTTTGTATGGTCTGTGGGAAGGAATTTAGACAAAAATATAATCTTAAAGCTCATGAAAAAACTCATACTGGTGAGAACACATATGTATGTAAATTGTGTGGGAAGGCATGTACTGGTACAACTGATCTTAAAGTTCATGAAAGAATTCACACTGGTGAGAAACCATATGTTTGTATGTTCTATGGGAAGGATTTAGACAAAAACATAATCTTAAAGCTCATGAAAGAGTTCATACTGGTGAGAAAACATATGTATGCAAATTGTGTAGGAAGGCATTCAGTCATAACTATCATCTTAAACGTCATGAAAAAACTCATACTGGTGAGAAAACATATGTATGCAAATTGTGTGGGAAGGCATGTTCTGGTACAGGTGACCTTAAAGTTCATGAAAGAATTCATACTGGTGAGAAACCATATGTTTGTAAATTTTGTGGCAAGGCTTTCAGTCAAACAGGTCAACTTAAAGGTCATGAAAGAATTCATACAGGAGAAAAGCCGTATGTTTGCAAAATATGCAAAAAAGCATTCTGTCTATTACGCACCCTTAAAAGACATGCAAAAAAAATTCACGCTGAGAAAAGTGATATGTCTGTAAAATTTTCCCAACGGCATTCAATCAATTAGACTCTAAAAATTCATGAAAGAATTCCTGGTGGAAAGAAACCTTTCACATGTTCTGTTTGTGGCAAGCATTCAGTTGTAAAGATTATGGAAAGAAACCTTTCACAAGTTGTGTTTGTGGCAAGTATTCAGTTGTAAAGATTATATGATGAAACAACACAGAATCCTTCGTGAGCAAAAGCTACAGCATGTAAGTCAACTCAGAGTTTCTAAGAAAGCATCTTCCAAAGATCCTCCCTTGAGGCGTCTTAAAATATTGATATTTGTCAAAAATCAAAAATCTGTTGGTATGATTTGGAATAAACAAGGAAATAAATCTCATTTTATTGTTAAACCATTTGGATGTGGAGCTTGTGATTTGAATATTTGTAGAAGAAACCCAGTTTCTAACACATTTGCTCGCTACACTTTGGTGATCGTGGTCTATATTAGTGTAGACTACTGCCCTGATTTAAAATTCAATTAAAGTGATTTTTTTATTCTAACCAAATGCTATTCACAATGAAATTTGACTTATCACTGTTTTTCATAGTTATTATGTATGTAGGAATGTTTTGAAATTTGTCATTGCCTGATTTTGGTTTTCCAATTTTGCTTAACTTTGTATTCTGATTTCTGTTACTTTTAATGAAATTTTGTGATTTAGTCCTGAGTGTTTCCCCATGTTTTTCCTTATGTTTTTTTGTCTTGATATACAGCACTGCTAGATGCGAACATCCAAAGGGCTATGTTATTGTAAGCCCTGCTTGAGTAAACGAGGCTATTCATACCAGAAAATGTGGAGTTTGACAAATTCTGTTTCAAGGAATTTTCAATGCAATAATATAGTAATAATAATTATTATTTTCGACAATAATAGTTGATAAGCCAGTCCCCAGGTGGCCTGACAAATCGTCTTGGGGAAAGGCGACTAAAATTATTCATTGCTATTGCGAGCTCAATCAATCAGTTTCTTTCACAATTATTTCTCAATTACAAATTCACGTTCTGAGGTTAACAAATCAAGAGGATAAAGTTTTTAACAGAATATATATATATATATATATATATATATATATATATATATATATATATATATATATATATATATATACTAACTCATAAAACACCGGTCTGGTCCACTCCATGCCAAAGAGAAGCCGCCTGGTAAAAAGAACAAGGACTGACCAATAAAACATTAATGGGCACCGATATTAAAGGCAGCTCTCTTCGGGGCTACAAAAAGGATTTTGAAATACAAACGACGGTTACCACCAATAGGCCTATACGCTGAACACAGCTTGCACAAGACACAGTAACTTTTACGACAAATGTTTTTTCTTCTCATCGCGAGATGCCCTCCAATGGCTTCTCCAGTTTTTGTTTGGAACTATGGACGCTGTTTGAATAAGTAAATAGTCGTTTCTATATATTTACCATCTCTACTAAGTATTAAACCTCTGATACAATAAACCAGCTATTGTGACGACCAGGCCAGATTATTCATTAGATATACATATATATACATATCTCTACCAGGGACTGGGGAGAGGCCGGAACGGTAGCGCGCGCGGAGGAGCGCGCGCGAGTGCGATATGGAAGCGTGGCTGCAGCAGTAGGCGTCGGGTATAAAAACTAGGAAAGCGCGGGATAAGGGGGAGAGATCGGTGCCACGGAGTTGGTCAGAGGAGGGCACTGGAAATACACGTGGTTTATGCGTGATTACCAATCGTTCAGAGTTACTGTTAATAGGGACTTTAGACGTCGGCGTTAGGAATCTTGAATAGTAGACACTGCGCTGCAAAGACATCGTTGAAACATAACAGATAAGGATAATTCGATATATGCGTATTAATATGGTGCATTGCATAACAATTGCTTATTATATTCACTCTCTGAATGACATTAATAACTATTAATAACTATAAATTAGAATGGAGAATGTTGGCAAATGATGATGATAATAATAATAATACTTCATTAACTGTATCTTCTTGTGTTACACTAAACTAGACCTGCTTCACGAGTTGATCTCTACCCAGTGGTAATCCACTGGGCGAACCCGGGACATTGACCGAACTGCCGGAGGGAGCAAAGGACGGGAGGAAGGGGAACTGGGACAGAGGGTGCAGCCCCCCCTTTAGTGCTACGGCGGGAGGTCATCACAAGTGGTACCAGAAGTGAAAATTCTTTTGGGGACAGAGACAGACAGTGAAAGGCAGGCGCTAGAGAATATTGCAGATTTACAGTTGTTAATATTGTAAGGAAAGATTACAAAAGCTTCATGGCTTCACATACGCCTAGATTAGCATCACAATCATCAATGCCGTTGCTAGCTATGGAAAGGATCTCTGATGATCCTGAAATAAGCTTGGGTGACCAACACAGATCACCGTTAAATAGCCCAAGACGAAGGGAGGGGGACCTGTTCAGATTTGGCCACTCCCCAGTCCAAGCGGGTCCGGTGAGGATGCCCACTCCTATGGCGCCACAGGGAGATCAGCATGGGGGAGATTTCTCGGACAGTGAAGGCCCACAAACCCAAAGGGGGGCAGTGATTAGAAGGGGTCAAATCAGAACGGCCACCCCGTTCGAGCAACTGGGTCCGGCGAGAAACACTGATATTGTTCCGTTAGCACCGCTGGGGGACTTTCGTAATCAACAAACATACATACGCATCTTTACCACATTCAATGTTTCTTTCACTCATGACCCTCAGCACACCGATGGCATCTCTCATACCTCTCCCTCTCCGGAATCCAAACTGAACCTCTCCCAGATGGTTTGAAGCCTCTACTTTTGCTTCAATTCGCTCTTTCATCACTTTTAACAGGATCTTTGATGCATGGCAAATGAGGCTTATTGTTCGGATGTCTTGACAATTTTTTGCATTTGCTTTCTTTTCTAGAGGTATCATTATAGATTCTTTGAAGTCTTCTGGCCATTATCCAGTCTTATAAATTTCTTGGCATATCTCTACTAATTCTTTTGTTGCTTCTTCTCCCAGACATTTAACCTCCTTAGCGTTAATCCCGTACGTGATACGGGCAAGATATAAGTTTCAGAGTAACTAAATTTACGTTGACAAAAGCGGGAAATATTTGGCACTAGCGGTGACGTAGACATTTGGGACAGGTAAAAGAGCACCTTGATAAAAATATCAATTTTAAGCAGAAGAGAATACCACAGGCAAAATTCTGAATGACAAGAACTTTTGATCTACAAAAGTTACTGCCCTAATTTTTGAAAAATCTTCATTACTAGGTTGTCTTCACTTGCCTGTCAAAAGTGCTAGCCATTCACACGTCTGCCAATACCATTCTCGGTAGGTTGGAATTGTCCATTTTAAGCATTATAGAATACCACAGGCAAAATTCTGAATGCCAAGAACTTTTGACATGCAAGAGATAGTGCCCTAATTTTTGAAAAATCTTGATTACTGGGTGCTCTTCACTTGCCTATCAAAAGTGCTAGCCATTCACACATCTGCCAATACCATTCTCTGAAGTTTAAAAATGTTCACTTGAAGCAATAGATAATATCACAGGCAAAATTCTGAATGCCAAGCACTTTTGACATACAAGATATAGTGCATTCGTATCTCAAGAGTCATCAATAATGTTTTGGTAGGCCTAATATTGTAATAACGTCGTTTCGTCTCAAAAATATATAATCTAACGCTTTTGGTACATCATTTTCACAATTAATCTAACGCCAAAGATGTTAATATATAAGCAGTAAGGGCAAACCGCAAACGTTGAAAAGTGCTCAAAGGAGTGAATATATTCTTATGAAATTTTGCACTTATGACATAGATTGATGTATCTTTATGTCTGTAAAATTTCGTTTGAATCCGTAAAGGCTAAGCCAATGGCTAGGGTTAGGGTTAGGGTTAAGCTCTCTGCCGGTACTTCATCAACTCCGACAGCCTTGTTGTTTTTCAGTGCTTTTATTGCTTTTATTATTTCTTCTTTTAGTAGCTCAGGTCCTTTATCTTCTACTTTTTCTTGTGGTTCTAATGAGATTTCTTCAGGTCTTCCTTCTTTGTTATATAATTCTTCGATGTATTGCTTCCATCTTTTCACGACTTCTTCTTTATTCGTCAATAAAATGCCGTCTTTATCATTGATCACCTCATTTGATCTTCCTCTTTTTCCTTTCTTACAGCTGAGTTTCTTCGCTTTGTCATATACTATGTCATGTCTTCCTTGTCGCTGTAGTTCTTCTAGTTTTATGCATTGTTGTTTCCACCATTCCTCTCGGGCTTTGTGTGTTTCTCTACTCAGTTCGTTGTTTAGTCTTTTATATTCTTATCTGGCCTGATCCGACCTTTGTTGTTTCCATTTCCTCTTTCATCCATTTTCTCAATCATTTCTTTTGTGATCCAAGGCTTTCTAGGGTCTTTATCGGTTTTGTGTTCTATTATCTCCTACTCTCCTTGGCCTCTTCTTTTATTATTAAATTTTCTTTCAGCTTCTCCCATCTTGTTTCTGTTGTTCCCTCAGTGTTCCGTTCCTTTACTTTGTTGTCCACTCTTATAGCCAGCTGTTCCCCATTTTTCTTAAAGTCTTCCCTGTTCCATTGGTTTTTCTTCATCTTCCTCCTTCTTATTGTTTTCAGTCTGAGGTCTATTTTTATTATCACCAAGTTATGGTCGGTAGGCCTATTTGCATTTGCTCCTGGTAGGGTATGGGCATTCTTGACACTATTCGTGTATCTTTGTTTGACCATGATGTAGTCAAGTTGATATCTTTCCCCCTCTCCAGGCATCATCCATGTATATCTTCTCCTCACGTGATGTTTAAAACAAGTATTCTTTGGTTCTTGCAAAATTCTACTAATCTGTTATCTCTGTTATTTATTTTTCCTAGACCATATTTGCCTATAGCCTACAGTCTTCTGCTTATCCTTCTCCCACTACCGCATTCCAGTCTCTCATGATGATTTAGTATTCAGTTCCTTTTACATTTTGAAGGATCTCGTCTAGTTCATATATTCTTTCTATTTCTTCGTCTTTGTGTGCCGTAGTTGGCATGTATACCTGTACAATGGTGACATCCGCTAGGCCTGCAATTATAGTGTCACTTTTTGAACTGCCTTGGAATTCTGGAATTTTCCAGAAAAGAGTCAGAACTTTCAACAAGATTAAATAAAGCGAGTCTCATCAAAAGGTTAAACCGCCATGGGTGTAATAATGCCATCAAAATTGGGGAAGGGGTGGAGAATATATGTTCAAAGTATGCCCTATGCCAGTTCGTAAATATCTACAAAATCTATTGACGACCTCTTTTGCTAGTCAGACTTTTATAGACTTTCATAGGACGTTAACGAGCGCCAAAAAACTAGTGATGACCTTTTCCCCATTAAAGTAGCAAAGACGAACAAAAGATTGGGGGTTAAGGCTACTTTATCCCCTCACCAATTATTGAGGGACATTTTCCGCCTCGTTCCGTGATTAATGCCACTGTCTACTGTACTTGCAGAAAAATAATTCAGGCTCGAGAGTAGGATGAAGTCTAATAAAGTTATTGAAGCAAGGAATTATGTATGCTCCCGCTGCCCATAGATTATGCGTGTTCCAAGTTAAAGTGCGACTGAGAAATAATTTAGAAATTGATTGATTGGTTGAACTCAAAACAGCAATGAATTTTGGTCGCCATTCTCCAAGACAATTTATCAGGCCACCTGGGAACTGGCCTATCAACTATTATTGTCGGAAACAATGGTAATTATTATTACTACTACATTACTGCATTGGAAATGCCTTGAAACAAAATTTGTCAAACTCCACATCTTCTCTGGTATGAATAGTCTCATTTTCTCAAACAGGCCTTAAATTAATATAATCCTATGGAACCATTGACATTTGGCAGTATGTCAATACAAGACCCATAAACACGGTGAAAAACAGGAGGAAACCCAGTGAACATTTACTATAAAAAACTTTGCTCAGAATAATATACAACTGATCTCAACTCTGGACTAAATCACAAAATTTCATGGAAAGTAACAGAAATCAACATACAAAGTTAAGCAAAATTAGAAAAACAAAATTATTCAATGAAAAATTTCAAACATTCCACCATACATAATGACAATGAAAAACAGTAATATAAGTCAAATTTCATTTTAAGTAGCAGTTAGTTAGAATAAAATAATTCACTTTAATTGAATTTAAAATCAGTGCAGAAGTCTCCACGAAATGAAAACAATTAGATGAAATCAAAAGATCTATCAATTTCATGGATAATTATTTATAATGACTCCATTTTAAATGTCAATGAAAAAACAATAATATTATATATATATATATATATATATATATATATATATATATATATATATATATATATATATATACTTACAGTGTATATATGCAATACAATCAATGGATTTATGTATTTATTTATTCAGGCCAATTTATTAAGTGCAGTAGCAGGGCTAGAGCCCACGACAAGAGTTCTTCACACATACTAGTTACGGGTAACTAAATCCAAATAAGTGAGTTTTTAGGTTCATGGTAAGAAGTCCAGCAGAGTCTGTACTAGTAACGTTTTCCGGCAGAGTATTCCACAGTATAGGATAACCTCGTGTAAATGACCTTTCCCCATCTTCACAGTCTTGGACGGTGGAGGAACGAGGTGTTTTCTTTGAGTTTTCCTTTCCTTCCTCAGATGTGATCTACGATCATTTACCTTTGTTCCCTGTACAAGTGAGGAATGTGAGGCAAGGTGGCTCAGGCAGGTTGGGTTATGTAGAGTGCGAAATGTAGGCCTAAATCAACAACGTTTGTATTTAATCCTCTCCAGGACTCAGAGCCAATGAAGTCGGTCTCTAAGGAGTGGAGTTTCGTGATCACTCCGGCGACATCCATAGAGTACTCACGCAGCAAGGTTCAAGACCAGTTGGAGTCGATTTGTTCCAGCAACTGTAGTCCCAAGTAATCCTGATTATTTAATCATTTGAGTTTATCCAAACCACATAAAGCTCTTCCCTTTTACTTCATCTGCATTACTCTGTATACGAAGCTTACTGCTCTGTTCTCTGATGGGAAATCCTTCTTTTAATTTTTCATTGGCAATGTGACAATAAGAATGAAATGTCAAATCTTTAGATAACTCACAATCACCAAAGTGAAGAGAACAATGCTTATGAAACTGGGTTTCTTCTTCAAATAATTTGTCACAAACTCCACATCCAAATGGTTTATTAGCAAATTGAGATTTCTTTTCTTGTTTATTCCAAATATATCGGTTTTCCCTAGAATGATGTATTTCATGACATTTAAGGCTGTTTAATTGTGTGAATGATTTTTTACATATTCTGCAAACATACGGCTTTTCTTCGATATGAATTATTTCATGTTTCTTAAGGTCAGATAATTGTCTAAATTCTTTTCTGCATGTACTGCAAACGTAAGGCCTTGCTCCAGTATGAAGTGTTTCATGAACTTTAAGATAACTTTTTTCACTGTATGCCTTGCCACATAATTTACAAACATATGGTTTCTCACCAGTATGGATTCTTTCATGAGCTTTAAGATGACTTGTACGACTAAATGCCTTCCCACACAATTTGCATACATATGGTTTCTCACCAGTATGAATTTTTTCATGACGTTTAAGATGACCTTTATGACTCCATGCCTTCCCACACAATTTGCATACATATGGTTTCTCACCAGTATGAATTTTTTCATGACGTTTAAGATGACCTTTATGACTCCATGCCTTGCCACACAAGTTGCATGCATATGGTTTCTCACCAGTGTGAATTCTTTCATGACATTTAAGATTACGTTTTTCACTAAATGCCTTCCCACAGAACATACAAACATATGATTTCTCACCAGTATGAATTATTTCATGACGTTTAAGATCACATTTATCACTGTATGCCTTGAAACAGAACATGCAAGCATGTGGTTTCTCACCAGTGTGAAATCTTTGATGACGCTTAAGTTGACTTATGCAAGTGAATGTTTTGCCACATATAATGCAACAGTGCATTTTTGCCTTCCCACACAATTTGCATACGTATGGTTTCTCACCAGTATGAATTTTTTCATGACGTTTAGGATGACCCTTTTGACTCCATGGCTTGCCACAGAATTTGCATGCATATGGTGTCTCACCAGTGTGAATTTTTTTTTCATGACATTTAAGATTACGTTTTACACTAAATGCCTTCCCACAGAACATACAAACATATGGTTTCTCACCAGTATGAATACTTTCATGACGCTTTAGATCACCTTTATCACTGTATGCCTTGAAACAGAACATGCAAGCATATGGTTTCTCACCAGTGTGAAATCTTTGATGACGTCTAAGTTGACTTATGAAAGTGAATGTTTTGCCACATATATCGCAGCCGTGCATTTTTTCGAACTTTGCGTATGTTGAAATGTTCTTTTGACTGACTGGCTGTAGTTGATAAATTTTCAAAAAGACAAAGTTTTCATTCACAAGATTTCTTTACTGAAATCATCTGTTTGAAAAACACCATCTTCTTTCATGATTGCTTCCTTCAAATGCAAATACTGTACAAACATAAGTTATTAAGAGAAAATAGGAAAATTGAAATTATGATACAGAACCAATGTCATTGTAAACAATGTCATATAGAATCAAATTGCAATTACATGTATGAGCAATTACTTGCATTGCTTATAAATGATTATTTGTTCAAAGAGGAGGTGTTTGTCTCTGAGTTCAATATCTCCAATTCCTTATTGTTTACTCAAAAGATTTATTGTAGCTCTTTTATATTTGAATATTATCTGTCTTTTATTTTCTTACTTCAAACTAAGTAAAATGATACGATATTGCAAATTTTAACATTAACTTGAAATGCACAAAATTTGAAGATTTCTCTATCACACAAATTGGGGCGACCAGAATTATATTTTGAATAGGCAAGATATGCTAGAACTGGACTCCTTATCTTGAAGATAAAATCCTTAAGTGGAACTGATTATTTTAGTTAATAAGAATCAATATATTTATTTATTCATTCAATTCTTCATTGGCAGGAGACTTAAAGAAATTGTCAATCATTCAATGTCATAATGCCCAGGATAATCAACCAATGGAATCATCATCAATAGATGCCCTTTCCCTCACAAAGACATGAAAGAGAAAATGCTAACAGTTAGTAGAGAAGTTGTAGCCAAGGGGAGGGTGTTGAGGTTAACCCCCTTGGCTACCCGACCCAAAATATTCTTAGCACTACACAATGCAAATAAGGAGCAAGGTGATGACTTTTTTGCTGTTGCCAGCATTTGCAAAGGAAAATAATACAGAAATATAAGAAGGAAGATGAGGATAACCTTTTTTTGGTTTGTCAAGAAATTTTGAAGTTGGCTTTGGTCACCCCCCCCTTCCTATGCCACTGGTTGAAGGTAAGGCAAACTGTGGAACCAGTTACCCTAAAGCAGTAACATTTGACTAAAAATAAGAAAATGTATTGATTGAAAATGTATTGAATGAGAGAGAGAGACAGAGAGAGAGAGAGACAGAGACAGAGAGAGAGAGAGAGAGAGAGAGAGAGAGAGAGAGAGAGAGAGAGAGAGAGAGAGAGAGAGAGAGAGAGAGAGAGACAGACAGACAGACAGACAGACAGACAGACAGATAGACAGACAGATAGACAGACAGACAGAGACAGTGATAGAGACAGAGAGACAGAGCGAGACAGAGACTGAGACAGAGAGAGACAGAGACAGACAGACGGAGAGACAGTGAGAGAGAAAGATAGGGATGTGACCAATACAGTAAGTGGCAAGACCGAGACCAAGACAAAGACACTAACCCTCAAAACCATGACCAAGACATTAGGTGTCAAGACCAAGACCAAGACACTAAGGCTCAAGACCAAGACAGTAAGACGATACCAAGGCTAAGACAGAGACACTGATCAGCGAGACCAAGACCAAGACATTGAAAATCTATAATATTAAGATTCTTATCTGTATGTCTGTCTGTTACCTTCAAGCGTTGTGATTGGTTGACTATTGGTAGACGGTTTAGACAGTTTAGTACTTATGTCGCGATGCGTTGGTGGACGATGTTCGAAGACGACGTTGCTATTGGAAACAATTGTTCGTAGAATCGTAGTTTAACACGCAGCGTCAGAGGGCTGGGCGTGCGACGACGTTGCTATTGGTAACAATTGTTCGCAGCCTGAGGTAGTTGCAACGTACATTTTAACGTACACAAAAACTACGTGTACAGCGTCACAAATGGCCACAGTTGCGTGATTTTAACGTACATAGGCCTAATTATTACGTGGCGCAGAGCTTGGCTAGGTGGCGATCATTGAAATGTTGTTCAGCATGAATTCAATGATTGGGTATTAGGTATAGGTATTGGATTAGTATTATCCTGAACTGCGAGCGAAGCGAGCGCGAGCGAAGCGAGCATCTTTCTAGTACTGTATCAAGACTATCGAGACAGTGCCTAGAGACGTCACATCACTGCAGAAAGAGGGAGGGAGAGAGACAGAGACAGAGTGACAAAGACAGAGAGACAGAGACAGAGAAGAGACAGACAGAGATGAAGAGAGAAAAAAGAGAGGCATTGAGCTTTTGGAAACAGGATTAGACAAATCATGTCTGAATAGATAATGAAAGAGACACAATTGGATAAATTGACATAGAGGACTCAATAGGTGAAGATGCAAAAGAAATATGAAAAAATATATTAGGAAATAGAATCAATGATAATAACACAATAGACAATTAACAATAAGCTCAATTAGATAACCAAAGAAAGAAATTAACAAAAATATGCATCAACAAATTAAAGAAGCACCAAAATAAGATGAGAATTAGCAAATGCATTGTAGCATCAGACTGTAGAATAGATGCAGACAATAAAATCGGCTAATACATAGGCTAAGATCTTTTGATAGGAACTTCTACTGCTGTTGGCGTTTCCTTTAATTCCTTCACTATCTCCTCAAGCCTTTAGGTCAAAACTTAAACCCTTTCTATTTGAAAAGTCATTTCCGTCATAGCAAAAAAACTGACCCGCCGCCTCATAGATACACTGACCCTTGCCCGGCCGACAAACCACCTTGCCTATAGCTATTTCAAGAAAGATTAAGCCCATAAGAATAAGCAGCTACTGCTGTACTGCCTCCCGGGGCGCTGTATAAATTTACGAGATTTTACTTACTTAAGATATAATATTGTCTATCCAAGTCAAACACATTGTTCGGAAGTTGAATCCACATTCAGAAACAATAGAAGAGACACAATTTAAAATATGGAAATAGGCCTATGGAATAGGCAAACATTTATAACTTTCATAAGATTTAAGGAACGTGGCACTTTCCAGGATTAATTCTAAGTCAATTGGCGCTGGTATATATCATGAGATTATAAACCTACACACCACTGAACTTACATGAAAATATCGCCAAAAGTGAAAATCAGAGCATTAATTTTTAAACATAAAATTCTTTTGTTCATCAGATAAAATGGCGTCGATCAGAATATTTCCTATTTAGGAAATGGAGCGGGACTCAAATTGCGAAAAGAAATGTGTGCATGTAGCACATGCATTGGGTATAAAATAGTAAAATGTTTAAAAGTCTCCACGATAAAACAAATATCGTAACTACTGGTAGACAGCTATTGCTCAAGTAATAACACCAACCTAAACCACAGTCTACAATAAATGTAGAAGAACAAATAAAAAATTTTAATATCCCATTTAACAGTGGTTCTCACACAGAGTAGACGCTCTGAACCACTTTGAACCTTCTTATGTTATATAATATATTGCATTATAGTACGTAGTCGTTAGATCCTAATTTAGAGTGCATGTCAGTGATGTCACCGTATCACCATATATCTTCCAATTCAATTTGTTAAAGCAATCAGATAAAATGGCGTCGATCCTCCCAGTCTTCCTCCTACATGTGCAATAACTTCAATTTCACGCTGTCTCTTCTACCACGGGGCTTGAACCCGTTCCGTCAACCTAGTTGACGCTCCAGCACAAAACCCACTCTGCCATCTTCTGTCCATAAAAAACGATAATGAAATTAAGATTTTTAGACTGTGTAGACTTTGATGGTTTTAATGTTTAGCATGTCAGTACCGCAGATCAGCGCCAGTGACCCTACACTCGTTTACCTTTTTCACTGGTCAAACTAGCAAAACTAGAGCGGTTTATAATTTTACGACAATTTACTTACTTGTAATGTAATGTAATTAGCTTTTTATATTGCGCCTAATCAATCAATGTTAGCAAGCGCATTACAATTAATGTCAATTATGTCAATTATTATATGCATCATTAAACAGATGTGTCTTCAAATGTTTACGGAAAGCGACGGGCGACTTTATGTTCCGTAGCGCTGGTGGAAGGGCGTTCCAGATGGGGTCCAGGGTTCGAGAAGGCTCGTTGCCCCGGCCAAGAATGTCCCAATACGAGGTTTCTGGTATTGACTGGTAGAGGCTGATCGTAGGCCTGGTCTACCAATGGCGGTAGATGTTGGCTGGAGCAGATCAGTCAGATAGGTCGGACAATTAAAGGCCATTCTGGGCACAGAACATCAGCGTGCATAGTTTGTGTTGTATCCGTGACTGGATTGGAAGCCAATGAAGTTCACGAAGCGCCGGAGTGACGTGGTCTCGAGGTTTTAGGTCCAGCACCAGACGTTCAGCAGCATTTTGTACGCGCTGCAGGTTGGCCACTGTAGACTTTGGAGGGCCGGCAAGAACAGAATTACAATAGTCCAGTCTGGACAGAACAAACGCAGAAACCAGTTGCGAAGCGACTTCTTTGCCAGCGATTCGACAAATCTGGCGGATACGTCGTATATGATATAATCAGCTCTTGGCTAACTGTCCAACATGTTGCTTCATGGTCAATTCGTTGTCAATGTCAAACAGTACTCAGAGATCTCTGACGACGGAAGAAAAGCCGACGATGGTGCCTTGAAGTGCCAGACTACAACTTCCATCACTGTCCTTCTGATATTTACTATTGCCTGAACAATCTCTCACCTTTCCCGTGGTAATGTTAAGAAAGGCTGAACGCCTAAGAATAAGCAGCTACTGTCGTGCTTTTTCAAAGCGCTTTCAAAGTCCACGAGCTTTTTACTTAGTTACTTTATTTATTTCCTATGGAATTTCAGTTCAGTTCAACCTTCCGGCTTTTATTTCAGTAGAAGAAGAAGACTAAAGAGAATGTATTAATCAGCGCAATTTTTCGTGGACGATAAAAGAATTTTGTACACTTCAATTAAGAGTTAAATTTGTCGAATTTCTAACATTATCATTCTTGCCTGATTTTTTCAAGTAAGTTCTACTGACGTGGAGTATAGATCTTGTTTATATTTAGAAAGAAATTCTCCAAGTCAATTAAACATTAAAAATTATATAATGTCAATGAAAAAAACAATATTAAATATATATGCTTATATATGCAATACAATCAATGGATTTATGTATTTATTTATTCAGGCCAATTTATTAAGTGCAGTAGCAGGGCTAGAGCCTACGACAAGAGTGCTTCACACATACTAGTTACGGGTAACTAAATCCAAATAAGTGAGTTTTTAGGTTCATGGTAAGAAGTCCAGCAGAGTCTGTACTAGTAACGTTTTCCGGCAGAGTATTCCACAGTATAGGATAACCTCGTGTAAATGACCTTTCCCCATCTTCACAGTCTTGGACGGTGGAGGAACGAGGAGTTTTCCTTTCCTTCCTCAGGTGTGATCTACGATCATTTACCTTTGTTCCCTGTACAAGTGAGGAATGTGAGGCAAGGTGGCTCAGGCAGGATGGTTTATGTAGAGTGCGAAATGTAGGCCTAAATCAACAACATTTGTATTTAATCCTCTCCAGGACTCAGAGCCAATGAAGTCGGTCTCTAAGGAGTGCAGTTTCGTGATCACTCCGGCGACATCCATAGACTACTCACGCAGCAAGGTTCAAGACCAGTTGGAGTTGATTTATTCTAGCAGCTGTAATCCCAAGTAGTCCTGATTATTTAATCATTTGAGTTTATCCAAACCACATAAAGGTCTTCCCTCTTACAAACATATGATTTCTCACCAGTATGAATTATTTCATGCTGTTTAAGATCACTTTTATCACTGTATGCCTTGAAACACAACATGCATGCATAGGGTTTCTCACCAGTGTGAAATCTTTGATGACGTTTAAGTTGACTTATGAAAGTCATTGTTTTGCCACATATATTGCAGCAGTACATTTTTGCCAAACTTTGCGTATGTTGAATGTACTATTGACTGACTGGGTGTAGTTGATAAATTTTCAAAAAGACAAAGTTTTCATTCACAAGATTTCCGTATTGAAATCATCTGTTTGGAAAACACCATCTTCTTTCATGATTGCTTCCTTCAACTGCAAATACTGTACAAACATAAGTTATTAAGACAAAATAGGAAAATTGACTTTAATGACTAGACCAAGGCTAAGACAGAGACACTGGCCAGCGATACCAAGACCAAGATATTGGAAATACTGTATCAAGTCTGTCTTGAGACAGTGCCTAGAGACGTCAAATCACTGCAGAGAGAGAGCGGGAGAGCGAGAGAGAGAGAGAGAGAGAGAGACAAACACAGACAGACACAGAGACAGAGATACAGAGACAGAAAAGAGACAGACAGAGACAGACAGAGACAAAGACAGAGACAGACAGATGTAGAGAGAAAAAAGAGAGGAATGGAACTTTTGGAAACAGGATTAGATTTATTGACGTAGAGGACTTTCCAGGTGAAGATGCAAAAGAAATATGAGAAAAAATATATTAGGAAGTAGAATCAATGATAATAACACAATAGACAATTAACAATAAGCTGTTTTGGATAACCAAATAAAGACATTAACAAAAATATGCATCAAAAAATTAAAGAAACACCAAAATAGGATGAAAATTAACTATACATTGTAGCATGAGACTGTAAAATAGATGCAGACAATAAAATCAGCTAATACATAGGCTAAGATCTTTTGATAGGAACTTCTGCTACTGTTGGCATTTCCTTTAATTCCTTCACTATCTCCTCAAGCCTTTAGGTCAAAACTTAAACCCTTCCTATTCAAAAAGTCATTTCGTCCATAGCATTAACAACCTGACCCGCTGCCTCATAGATACACTGACCATTGCCCGGCCAACAAACCACCTTCTCTATAGCTATTTCAAGAAAGATTAAGCGCATAAGAATAAGCAGCTGCTGCTGTACTGCTTTCCCGGGGCGCTGTATAAATTTACGAGATTTTACTTACTTAAGATATATAATCTATCCAGGCCAAACACATTGTTCGGAAGTTGAATCCACATTCAGAAACAATAGAAGAGACACCATTTAAAATGTCGAATAGGCTGACAATCATAACTTTCATCAGATTTAAGGAACGTGGCACTTTTCAGAATTAATTCTAAGTCAATCGGCGCTGGTATATATCATGAGATTTTAAACCTACACACCACTGAACTTACATGAAAATATCGCCAAAAGTGAAAATGAGAGCATTAATTTTTAAACATCAAAATTCGTTTGTTCATCAGATAAAATGGCGTCGATCAGAATATTTCCTATTTAGGAAATGGAGCGGGACTCAAAATGCGAAAAGAAATGTGTGCATGTGGAACATGCATCGGGCATAGAATAGCAAAATGTTTCAAAGTTTCCACGATAAAACAAATATCGTAACTAGACAGCTATTGCTCAAGTAATGACACCAACCTAAACCACAGTCTACAATAAATGTAGAAGAACAACTAAAAATTTTAATATCCAATTTAACAGTGGTTCTCACACAGAGTAGACGCACTGAACCACTTTGAACCTCTTATGCTATCTACATTTATATAAATCTCGATGTCCGGCGGACGGTCCGTCCGACGGCAACACGGCAGATATTGCAAGACGCTGTTGTCATTGACAACCAATTATTGTTTAATTAATCAAAACTGTATTATCAACGTAGCGTTTAACGAAGCGTCTTAATTGCAGCTTAAACCTCCGTCCCCCTTCCCCCACCCCATCCGTCTTCCAATCGCCCAGGCCCCAACACATTCCCGCCTAGCTGCAGGCCCCAACCCATACCCTGCCCCGCCCACCTCCACAGGCCCCAAACCCCTGTTTCCATTCCCTCTCACAACCCTTTTTCCTCTCCCAATCGCCCTGACCCAACACCCCGCCCAGGCCCCAGCTCATATCCGCCTCACCACCCTACCCCACAGGCCCCAAACCCCCGTTACTTATTCCAATTTGACAAAAGCCACAATTACGTGTCTATACGCAAACACTGTATTTCTCAATGCCGGATATGAAGTATGGGGTTTTCCGTCGATCTAAAAATAGTGAGCAGCGGGTTGCCGTGATTGGCTGGAGCCATTAGAAGGTTTTCTTTCCTTAACCGCTTGTGGAATTTCAGTTCAGTTCAAACTTCCGGCTTTTATTTCAGTAGAAGAAAAAGAAGACTAAAGAGATGTACTAATCAGCGCCATTTTCTTGGACGATAAAAGAATTTTGTTCAATTAAGCGTTAAATTTGTCGAATTTCTAACATTTTCACATTTTTCACTCAACGCTGTCAACAGTGCCTCCGACGTTGGCTTTGCCGAGTCGACAGCGCTAACCGCAGCGGGAGCGCTTAGGGAGTCCTTTTAATTAAGATAAATAGGCGCTATATAAATACTCTGTTGATTGATTGATTCACTCTTGCCTGAATTTTTCAAGTAAGTTCTACTGACGTGGAGTATAGAACTTTTTTATATATTGAGAAAGAAATTCTCCAAGTCAACAAGTCAATGAAAAAATTAAATAATTTCAATGAAAAAAACAATACATATATATATATATATATATATATATATATATATATATATATATATATATATATATATATATATATATATATATATGCTTATATATACAATCAATAATTCTCCTATATGGTTCTAATTCTCCTATAGGGTAAACTAATGGAATCCTGGCCACCTTAAATGTTTGAAAGCTCCAAACCAGTCGTCAGTACAATTTTAAGGGTCCGTCTAATCGGCGGATGAGGGCGGGGCGGATGAGCTGGCGGATGAGCGGGCGGATGAACGCGGCGGATGAGAACCGTGGCGGATGAGAAGCCTGGCGGATGAGAAGCCTATATGGGGAGGGGGCGACAGCCTGGCGGATGACAAGCCTAAATGGGTGGGGGCGACGGCGGGGGCGTTATATGTCATATTCAGCTAGGAGGGCGATCTGTTTGATTCGGCGGATGAGAACCGTGGCGGAAGAGAAGCCTATATGGGGAGGGGCGCCCCCCATGACCGTAGAACGAAGACAAACTAAAATCAAGCATATAACAGTATTTTCCTTAAAATACCTCCTCGAAAGAGATAAGCAGCGTGTTTCAAAAATAACACTAACTGACGTACAATGTAAGTGAACCCAATCGTCCGCCCACTCCCCCACCCACTCAACCACACATCCACTCACCCCACCGCCAACCCACCCACTCACCCGCCTACTCGACCACCCACCCACCACCACTCGCCAACCACCCACTCACCCGCCCATTCAAACACCACCCACTCACCCACCCGCCCATTCAAACACCGACCCACTCACTCAACCACCAACCCACTCATCCACCCACTCATCCGCCCACTCACCCGCTCACACACCCGACATCCCACCCGCCAACCAAACCACTCACCACTCGCCATCCACCACTCACCCGCCCAATCAAACACCCACCCACTCACTCAACCACCAACCCACTCATCCACCCAACCACCCACTTCATCCATCCTCCCCACCCACTCACCCACCAGCCAACCTACCACTCACCCGTCCATTCAAACACCCACCTACCTACACACACCCACACACCCACTCATCCACCCGCCAACTCACCCACCCGCCTACTCGACCACTCACCTACCACCCACTCGCCAACCACCCACTCACCCACCCATTCAACCACCCACTCACTCACCCGCCAACCACCGGGTTGACGGGTGGGTGACTGGGTGGGTGTTTTAATGGGCGAGTGAGTGGGTGGTTGGCGAATGGGTGGGTGGATGTGTGGTTGAGTGGGTGAGGGAGTTGGCGGATGAGTGGGTGGTTGGGTGGATGAGTGGGTTGGTGGTTGAATGAGTGGGTGGGTGTTTGAATGGGCGGGTGAGTGGGTGGTTGGAGGGTGGGTGAGTGGGTGGGTTGGCGGGTGGGTTGGCGGGTGGGTGAGCGGGGTGAGTGGGTGGCTGGCGTGTGTGTGAGTGGTTGGCGGTGGGTGTGTGGGTGGGTGAGTGAGTGGTTGAGTGGGCGAGAGAGTGGTTGAGTGAGCGTATGGGTGGTTGGTTGGCTGGTGTGTGAGTGGGTGGGTGAGTGGTCTGGTGAGTGGGTTGGTGGTTGGTGAGTGGGTGGGTGGGCGAGTAGGCGGATGAGTGGGTGGTTGGCGGGTGGGTGAGTTGGTGAGCATGTGAGTAGGTCGATGAGTGGTTGACGGGTGGGTGAGTGGGTGGGTGTTTGAATGGGCGGGTGAGTGGGAGGTTGGCTTTTGGGTGGGTGGGTGGGAAAGTGGGCGGATGAGTGGGTGGTTGGGTGGATGAGTGGGTTGGTGGTTGAGTGAGTGGGTGGGTGTTTGAATGGGCGGGTGGGTGAGTGGGTGGGTGTTTGAATGGGCGAGTGAGTGGGTGGTTGGCGAGTTGGTGAGTGGTTGGGTTGGCGGGTGGGTTGGCGGGTGGGTAAGCGGGTGAGTGGGCGGATGAGTGGGTGGATGAGTGGGTTGGTGGTTGAGTGAGTGAGTGGGTGTTTGAATGGGCGGGTGGGTGAGTGGGTGGGTGTTTGAATGGGCGAGTGAGTGGGTGGTTGGCGAGTGGGTTGTTGGTGGGTGGTCGAGTAGGCGGGTGAGTGGGTGGTTGGCGGGTGGGTGAGTGGATGTGTGGTTGAGTGGGTGGGGGAGTGGGCGGATGAGTGGGTGGTTGCGTGGATGAGTGGGTTGGTGGTTGAGTGAGCGGGTGGGTGTTTGAATGGGCGGGTGAGTGGGTGGTTGCGGGTGGATGAGTGGGTGGGTTGGCGGGTGGGTGAGCGGGTGAGTGGGTGGTTGGCGTGTGTGAGTGGTTGGCGGGTGGGTGAGTGGGTGGGTGAGTGAGTGGTTGAGTGGGCGAGAGAGTGGTTGAGTGAGCGTATGAGTGGTTGGTTGGCTGGTGTGTGAGTGGGTGGGTGAGTGTGCGGGTGAGTGGGTTGGTGGTTGAGTGAGTGGCTGGATGGGTGAGTAGGCGGATGCCATGGGTGCCAGCCAGCACGGGTGCCAGCCAGCACGAGTACCATGGGAGCCAGCCAGCACGGGTGCCAGCCAGCACGAGTGCCATAGGAGCCAGCACGGGTGCCAGCCAGCACGGGTGCCAGCCAGCACGGGGTGCAAGCCAGCACGGGTGCCAGCCAGCACGAGAGCCAGCCAGCACGGGTGCCAGCCAGCACGAGTACCATGGGAGCAGGCCAGCACGAGTGCCAGCCAGCACGAGTGCCATAGGAGCCAGCCAGCACGGGTGCCAGCCAGCACGGGTGCCAGCCAGCACGGGTGCCAGCCAGCACGAGTGCCCAGGAGCCAGCCAGCACGGGTGCCAGCCAGCACGGGTGTCATCCAGCACGGGTGCCAGCCAGCACGGGTGCCAGCCAGCACGGGTGCCAGCCAGCACGGCTGCCATAGGAGCCAGCCAGCACGGCTGCCAGCCAGCACGGGTGCCATCCAGCACGGGTGCCAGCCAGCACGGGTGCCAGCCAGCACGGGTGCAAGCCAGCACGGGTGCCAGCCAGCACGGGTGCCAGCCAGCACGGGTGCCAGCCAGCACGGGTGCCAGCCAGCACAGGTGCCAGCCAGCACGGGTGCCAGCCAGCACCGGTGCCAGCCAGCACGAGTGCCATAGGAGCCAGCCAGCACGGGTGCCAGCCAGCACCGGTGCCAGCCAGCACGAGTGCCCAGGAGCCAGCCAGCACGGGTGCCAGCCAGCACGAGTGCCATAGGAGCCAGCACGGGTGCCAGCCAGCACGGGTGCCAGCCAGCACGGGGTGCAAGCCAGCACGGGTGCCAGCCAGCACGAGAGCCAGCCAGCACGGGTGCCAGCCAGCACGAGTACCATGGGAGCAGGCCAGCACGAGTGCCAGCCAGCACGAGTGCCATAGGAGCCAGCCAGCACGGGTGCCAGCCAGCACGGGTGCCAGCCAGCACGGGTGCCAGCCAGCACGAGTGCCATAGGAGCCAGCCAGCACGGGTGCCAGCCAGCACGGGTGCCAGCCAGCACGGGTGTCATCCAGCACGGGTGCCAGCCAGCACGGGTGCCAGCCAGCACGGGTGCCAGCCAGCACGGCTGCCATAGGAGCCAGCCAGCACGGGTGCCAGCCAGCACGGGTGCCATCCAGCACGGGTGCCAGCCAGCACGGGTGCCAGCCAGCACGGGTGCAAGCCAGCACGGGTGCCAGCCAGCACGGGTGCCAGCCAGCACGGGTGCCAGCCAGCACGGGTGCCAGCCAGCACAGGTGCCAGCCAGCACGGGTGCCAGCCAGCACGGGTGCCAGCCAGCACCGGTGCCAGCCAGCACGAGTGCCATAGGAGCCAGCCAGCACGGGTGCCAGCCAGCACGGGTGCCAGCCAGCACGGGTGCCAGCCAGCACGGGTGCCAGCCAGCACGGGTGCCAGCCAGCACGGGTGCCAGCCAGCACGGGTGCCAGCCAGCACGGGTGCCAGCCAGCACGGGTGCCAGCCAGCACGGGTGCCAGCCAGCACGGGAGCCAGCCAGCACGGGTGCCATGGGTGCCAGCCAGCACGGGTGCCAGCCAGCACGAGTACCATGGGAGCCAGCCAGCACGGGTGCCAGCCAGCACGGGTGCCAGCCAGCACGGGTGTCAGCCAGCACGGGTGCCAGCCAGCACGGGTGCCAGCCAGCACGAGTGCCAGCCAGCACGGGTGCCAGCCAGCACGGGTGCCAGCCAGCACGGGTGCCAGCCAGCACGGGTGCCAGCCACTGTTAAGAGAAAAGGGAGCGCTGCGCCGTATAAAACGGAGCACTGCGCAGTAAGCATAGAGCACTACTACTACTCCTACTACTACTACTACTACTACTACTACTACTACTACTACTACTACTACTACTACTACTACTACGACTACTACTACTACTACTACTATTACTACTACTACCACTACTACTAATACTAATACTACTACTAATATTAAAATAATAATTCAGATTGGAAGTCTTTTAGAACAGTATCAGCCACAGTTAAGAAAAAAGGGAGCACTGCGCCGTAAAAACGGAGCACTGTGCCGTAAGCATAGAGCACTATTACTACTACTACTACTACTACTACTACTACTACTACTACTGATAATAATAATAATAATAATAATAATAATAATAATAATAATAATAATAATAATAATTCAGATTGGAAGACTTTTAGGACAATATGAGGTACTGTTAAGAAAAAGGAGCACTGCGCCGCAAAAACGGAGCACTGCGCCGTAAGCATAGAGCACTATTACTACTACTACTACTACTACTACTACTACTACTACTACTACTACTACTACTACTACTCCTACTACTACTACTACTGCTACTACTACTACTACTACTACTAATAATAATAATTCAGATTGAAGACTTTAGGACAGTATGAGGTACTGTTAAGAAAATAAAGAGCACTGCGCCGTCAAAAACGGAGCACTGCGCCGTAAGCATAGAGCACAATTACTACTACTACTACTACTACTACTACTACTAGTAGTAGTAGTAGTAATACTAATAATAATAAAAATAATAATAATAATTCAGATTGGAAGTCTCTTAGGTCAGTATGAGCCACTGTTAAGAAAAAAGGGAGCACTGCGCCGTAAGCAAAGAGCACTACTACTACTATTACTACTACTACTACTACTACTACTACTACTACTACTAATAATAATAATAATAATAATTCAGATTGGAAGTCTTTTGGGACAGTATGAGCCACTGTTAAGAAAAAAAGAGCACTGCGCCGTAAAAAACGGGGCAACGCGCCGTAAGCATAGAGCACTATTACTACTACTACTACTACTACTACTACTACTACTACTACTACTACTACTACTACTATTACTAATAATAATAATAATAATTCAAGGTTTTACGGTTTTTTGGGTTTTTAGTGTTTTAGGGTTTTCAGAGTTTTTAGGTTTTTAGGGTTTTTAGGTTTTTAAGGTTTTTATGGTTTTAAGGTGTTCGGGGTTTTAAGGTTTTTAGGTTTTTTTGGTTCTAGGTTTTTAAGGTTTTTAGGCTTTTTAAGTATTTTAGGGTTTTTAGTGTTTTAAGTGTTTTAGGGTTTTTATTTTTTGGGTTTTTAGGGTATTAAGGTTTTAAGGTTTTTATGGTTTAAGGTTTTAGGGTTTTAAGGGTTTTTATTGTTTTAAGGTTTTTAGGTTTTTAAGGTTTTTAGGTTTTTAGGGTTTTTATGGTTTTAAGGTTTTTGGTTTTTAGGGTTTTTATGCTTTTAAGGTGGGTTAGGGTTAGGGTTAGGGTTAGGGTAAGGGGGGGTTAGTGGGGAGGCGCTTGAGGGTTCTAACGCGAAATTTGAGCAATACAGCAATATGAGCAATATCGCCATGAATTTTTGTGTCGCCCGAAAATTTTTCATAGAAAGCACGGGTGCCAGCACGGGTGCCAGCACGGGTGCCAGCACGGGTGCCAGCACGGGTGCCAGCACGGGTGCCAGCACGGGTGCCAGCACGGGTGCCAGCACGGGTGCCAGCCAGCACGGGTGCCAGCCAGCACGGGTGCCAGCCAGCACGGGTGCCAGCCAGCACGGGTGCCAGCCAGCACGGGTGCCAGCCAGCACGGGTGCCAGCCAGCACGGTGCCAGCCAGCACGGGTGCCAGCCAGCACGGGTGCCAGCCAGCACGGGTGCCAGCCAGCACGGGTGCCAGCCAGCACGGGTGCCAGCCAGCACGGGTGCCAGCCAGCACGGGTGCCAGCCAGCACGGGTGCCAGCCAGCACGGGTGCCAGCCAGCAGGGGTGCCAGCCGGCACGGGTGCCAGCCGGCACGTGTGGCAGCCAGCAAGGGTGCCAGCCAGCACGGGTGCCAGCCAGCACGGGTGCCAGCCATCACGGGTGCCAGCCAGCACGGGTGCCAGCCAGCACGGGTGCCAGCCAGCACGGGTGCCAGCCAGCACGGGTGCCAGCCAGCACGGGTGCCAGCCAGCACGGGTGCCAGCCAGCACGGGTGCCAGCCAGCACGGGTGCCAGCCAGCACGGGTGCCAGCCAGCACGGGTGCCAGCCAGCACGGGTGCCAGCCAGCACGGGTGCCAGCCAGCAGGGGTGCCAGCCAGCACGGGTGCCAGCCAGCACGGGTGCCAGCCGGAACGGGTGCCAGCCAGCACGGGTGCCAGCCAGCACGGGTGCCAGCCAGCACGGGTGCCAGCCAGCACGGGTGCCAGCCAGCACGGGTGCCAGCCAGCACGGGTGCCAGCCACCACGGGTGCCAGCCACGACGGGTGCCAGCCAGCACGGGTGCCAGCCAGCACGGGTGCCAGCCAGCACGGGTGCCAGCCAGCACGGGTGCCAGCACGGGTGCCAGCACGGGTGCCAGCACGGGTGCCAGCACGGGTGCCAGCACGGGTGCCAGCACGGGTGCCAGCACGGGTGCCAGCACGGGTGCCAGCACGGGTGCCAGCACGGGTGCCAGCACGGGTGCCAGCACGGGTGCCAGCACGGGGTGCCAGCACGGGTGCCAGCACGGGTGCCAGCACGGGTGCCAGCACGGGTGCCAGCACGGGTGCCAGCACGGGTGCCAGCACGGGTGCCAGCACGGGTGCCAGCACGGGTGCCAGCACGGGTGCCAGCACGGGTGCCAGCATCGGTGCCAGCACGCGTGCCAGCACGGGTGCCAACACGGGTGCCAGCACGGGTGCCAGCACGGGTGCCAGCACGGGTGCCAGCACGGGTGCCAGCACGGGTGCCCAGCACGGGTGCCAGCACGGGTGTGCCAGCACGGATGCCAGCACGGGTGCCAGCACGGGTGCCAGCACGGGTGCCAGCACGGGTGCCAGCACGGGTGCCAGCACGGGTGCCAACACGGGTGCCAGCACGGGTGCCAGCACGGTGCCAGCACGGGTGCCAGCACGGGTGCCAGCACGGGTGCCAGCACGGGTGCCAGCACGGGTGCCAGCACGGGTGCCAGCACGGGTGCCAGCACGGGTGCCAGCACGGGTGCCAGCCAGCACGGGTGCCAGCCGGCACGGGTGCCAGCCGGCACGGGTGCCAGCCGGCGGGTGCCAGCCAGCACGGGTGCCAGCCAGCACGGGTGCCAGCCAGCACGGGTGCCAGCCAGCACGGGTGCCAGCCAGCACGGGTGCCAGCCAGCACGAGTGCCAGCCAGCACGGGTGCCAGCCAGCACGGGTGCCAGCCAGCACGGGTGCCAGCCACCACGGGTGCCAGCCACCACGGGTGCCAGCCAGCACGGGTGCCAGCCAGCACGGGTGCCAGCACGGGTGCCAGCACGGGTGCCAGCACGGGTGCCAGCACGGGTGCCAGCACGGGTGCCAGCACGGGTGCCAGCACGGGTGCCAGCACGGGTGCCAGCACGGTGCCAGCACGGGTGCCAGCACGGGTGCCAGCACGGGTGCCAGCACGGGTGCCAGCACGGGTGCCAGCACGGGTGCCAGCACGGGTGCCAGCACGGGTGCCAGCACGGGTGCCAGCACGGGTGCCAGCACGGGTGCCAGCACGGGTGCCAGCACGGGTGCCAGCACGGGTGCCAGCACGGGTGCCAGCACGGGTGCCAGCACGGGTGCCAGCACGGGTGCCAGCACGGGTGCCAGCACGGGTGCCAGCACGGATGCCAGCACGGGTGCCAGCACGGGTGCCAGCACGGGTGCCAGCACGGGTGCCAGCACGGGTGCCAGCACGGGTGCCAGCACGGTGCCAGCACGGGTGCCAGCACGGGTGCCAGCACGGGTGCCAGCCAGCACGGGTGCCAGCCAGCACGGGTGCCAGCCAGCACGGGTGCCAGCCAGCACGGGTGCCAGCCAGCACGGGTGCCAGCCAGCACGGGTGCCAGCACGGGTGCCAGCCAGCAGGGGTGCCAGCCGGCACGGGTGCCAGCCGGCACGTGTGGCAGCCAGCAAGGGTGCCAGCCAGCACGGGTGCCAGCCAGCACGGGTGCCAGCCATCACGGGTGCCAGCCAGCACGGGTGCCAGCCAGCTCGGGTGCCAGCCAGCACGGGTGCCAGCCAGCACGGGTGCCAGCCAGCACGGGTGCCAGCCAGCACGGGTGCCAGCCAGCACGGGTGCCAGCCAGCACGGGTGCCAGCCAGCACGGGTGCCAGCCAGCACGGGTGCCAGCCAGCACGGGTGCCAGCCAGCACGGGTGCCAGCCAGCACGGGTGCCAGCCAGCACGGGTGCCAGCCAGCACGGGTGCCAGCCAGCACGGGTGCCAGCCAGCAGGGGTGCCAGCCAGCACGGGTGCCAGCCAGCAGGGGTGCCAGCCAGCACGGGTGCCAGCCGGAACGGGTGCCAGCCAGCACGGGTGCCAGCCAGCACGAGTGCCAGCCAGCACGGGTGCCAGCCAGCACGGGTGCCAACCAGCACGGGTGCCAGCCAGCACGGGTGCCAGCCAGCACGGGTGCCAGCCAGCACGGGTGCCAACCAGCACGGGTGCCAGCCAGCACGGGTGCCAGCCAGCACGGGTGCCAGCCAGCACGGGTGCCAGCCAGCACGGGTGCCAGCCAGCACGGGTGCCAGCCAGCACGGGTGCCAGCCAGCACGGGTGCCAGCCAGCACGGGTGCCAGCCAGCACGGGTGCCAGCCAGCACGGGTGCCAGCCAGCACGGGTGCCAGCCAGCACGGGTGCCAGCCAGCACGGGTGCCAGCCAGCACGGGTGCCAGCCAGCACGGGTGCCAGCCAGCACGGGTGCCAGCCAGCACGGGTGCCAGCCAGCACGGGTGCCAGCCAGCACGGGTGCCAGCCAGCACGGGTGCCAGCCAGCACGGGTGCCAGCCAGCACGGGTGCCAGCCAGCACGGGTGCCAGCCAGCACGGGTGCCAGCCAGCACGGGTGCCAGCCAGCACGGGTGCCAGCCAGCACGGGTGCCAGCCAGCACGGGTGCCAGCCAGCACGGGTGCCAGCCAGCACGGGTGCCAGCCAGCACGGGTGCCAGCCAGCACGGGTGCCAGCCAGCACGGGTGCCAGCCAGCACGGGTGCCAGCCAGCACGGGTGCCAGCCAGCACGAGTGCCAGCCAGCACGGGTGCCAGCCAGCACGGGTGCCAGCCAGCACGGGTGCCAGCCACCACGGGTGCCAGCCACCACGGGTGCCAGCCAGCACGGGTGCCAGCCAGCACGGGTGCCAGCCAGCACGGGTGCCAGCCAGCACGGCTGCCAGCCACTGTTAAGAGAAAAGGGAGCTCTGCGCCGAAAAAAAGGGAGCACTGCGCAGTAAGCATAGAGCACTCCTACAACTACTACTACTACTACTACTACTACTACTACTACAACTACTACTACTACTACTACTACTACTACTACTACTACTACTACTACTACGACTAGTACTACTACTACTACTACTACTACTATTATTATTACTACTACTACCACTACTACTAATACTAATACTACTACTAATATTAAAATAATAATTCAGATTGAAGTCTTTTGGGACAGTATCAGCCACAGTTAAGAAAAAGGAGTACTGCGCCGTAAAAAACGGAGCACTGCGCCGTAAGCATAGAGCACTATTACTACTACTACTACTACTACTACTACTACTACTACTACTACTACTACTACTACTATTACTACTACTAGTAGTAGTAGTAGTAGTAGTAATAATAATAATAATAAAAATAATAATAATAATTCAGATTGGAAGTCTCTTAGGTCAGTATGAGCCACTGTTAAGAAAAAAGGGAGCACTGCGCCTTAAGCAAAGAGCACTACTACTACTACTACTACTACTACTACTACTACTACTAGTAATAATAATAATAATAATAATAATAATAATAATAATAATAATAATAATAATAATTATAATAATAATAATAATAATTCAGATTGGAAGTCTTTTGGGTAGTATGGTCCACTGTTAAGAAAAAAAGAGCACTGCGCCGAAAAAAAACGGGGCAACGCTCCGTAAGCATAGAGCACTACAACAACTAATACTACTACTACTAATACTACTACTACCACTACTACTATTACTACAACTACAACTACTACTACTACTACTACTACTACTACGGCTACGACTACGACTACTATTACTAATAATAATAATAATTCAGGGTTTTACGGTTTTTTGGGTTTTTAGTGTTTTAGGGTTTTCAGAGTTTTTAGGTTTTTAGGGTTTTTAGGTTTTTAAGGTTTTTATGGTTTTAAGGTGTTCGGGGTTTTAAGGTTTTTAGGGTTTTTTGGTTCTAGGGTTTTAGGGTTTTTAGGCTTTTAAAGTATTTTAGGGTTTTTAGTGTTTTTAGTGTTTTAGGGTTTTTATTTTTTTGGGTTTTTAGGGTATTAAGGTTTTTAGGTTTTTATGGTTTAAGGTTTTAGGGTTTTTAGGGTTTTTATTGTTTTAAGGTTTTTAGGTTTTTAAGCTTTTTAGGTTTTTATGGTTTTTATGGCTTTAAGGTTTTTGGTTTTTAGGTTTTTGGTTTTTAGGGTTTTTATGCTTTTAAGGTGGATTAGGGTTAGGGTTAGGGTAAGGGGGGTTAGTGGGGAGGCGCTTGAGGGTTCTAACGCGAAATTTGAGCAATACAGCAATATGAGCAATATCGACATGAATTTTTGGGTCGCCCGAAAGTTTTTCATAGAAAGCACGGGTGCCAGCACGGGTGCCAGCACGGGTGCCAGCACGGGTGCCAGTATGGGTGCCAGCATGGGTGCCAGCACGGGTGCCAGCACGGGTGCCAGCACGGGTGCCAGCCAGCACGGGTGCCAGCCAGCACGGGTGCCAGCCAGCACGGGTGCCAGCCAGCACGGGTGCCAGCCAGCACGGGTGCCAGCCAGCACGGGTGCCAGCCAGCACGGGTGCCAGCCAGCACGGGTGCCAGCCAGCACGGGTGCCAGCCAGCACGGGTGCCAGCCAGCACGGGTGCCAGCCAGCACGGGTGCCAGCACTGTTAAGAGAAAAGGAGCTCTGCGCCGAAAAAGGGAGCACTGCGCAGTAAGCCAGAGCACTACAACAACTACTACTACTACTACTACTACAACTACTACTACTACTACTACTACTACTACTACTACTACTACTACTACTACTACTACTACTACTACTACTACTACTACTACTACTACTACTACTACTATTATTACTACTACTACTACCACTACTACTAATACTAATACTACTACTAATATTAAAATAATAATTCAGATTGGAAGTCTTTTGGGACAGTATCAGCCACAGTTAAGAAAAAAGGGAGCACTGCGCCGTAAAAACGGAGCACTGCGCCGTAAGCATAGAGCACTATTACTACTACTACTACTACTACTACTACTACTACTAGTAGTAGTAGTAGTAGTAGTAGTAATAATAATAATAATAATAAAGTAATAATAATAATTCAGATTGGAAGTCTCTTAGGTCAGTATGAGCCACTGTTAAGAAAAAGGAGCACTGCGCCTTAAGCAAAAGAGCACTACTACTACTACTACTACTACTACTACTACTACTACTACAACTACTACTACTACTACTACTACTACTAGTAATAATAATAATAATAATAATAATAATAATAATAATAATAATAATAATAATAATAATAATAATAATAATAATTCAGATTGGAAGTCTTTTGGGTAGTATGGGCCACTGTTAAGAAAAAAAGAGCACTGCGCCGTAAAAAACGGGGCAACGCTCCGTAAGCATAGAGCACTACAACAACTAATACTACTACTACTAATACTACTACTACCACTACTACTATTACTACAACTACAACAACTACTACTTCTACTACTACTACTACTACTACTACTACTACTACGGCTACGACTACGACTACTATTACTAATAATAATAATAATTCAGGGTTTTACGTTTTTTTGGGTTTTTAGTGTTTTAGGGTTTTCAGAGTTTTTAGGTTTTTAGGGTTTTTAGGTTTTTAAGGTTTTTATGGTTTTAAGGTGTTCGGGGTTTTAAGGTTTTTAGGGTTTTTTGGTTCTAGGGTTTTAGGGTTTTTAGGCTTTTAAAGTATTTTAGGGTTTTTAGTGTTTTTAGTGTTTTAGGGTTTTTATTTTTTGGTTTTTAGGTATTAAGGTTTTAGGTTTTTATGGTTTAAGGTTTTTGGGTTTTTAGGGTTTTTATTGTTTTAAGGTTTTTAGGTTTTTAAGGTTTTTAGGGTTTTTATGGTTTTAAGGTTTTTTTGGTTTTTAGGTTTTTTTGGTTTTTAGGGTTTTTATGCTTTTAAGGTGGGTTAGGGTTAGGTTAGGGTAAGGGTAAGGGGTTAGTGGGGAGGCGCTTGAGGGTTCTAACGCGAAATTTGAGCAATACAGCAATATGAGCAATATCGACATGAATTTTTGGGTCGCCCGAAAATTTTTTATAGAAAGCACGGGTGCCAGCACGGGTGCCAGCACGGGTGCCAGCACGGGTGCCAGCACGGGTGCCAGCACGGGTGCCAGCACGGGGTGCCAGCACGGGTGCCAGCACGGGTGCCAGCACGGGTGCCAGCACGGGTGCCAGCACGGGTGCCAGCACGGGTGCCAGCACGGGTGCCAGCACGGGTGCCAGCACGGGTGCCAGCACGGGTGCCAGCACGGGTGCCAGCACGGGTGCCAGCACGGGTGCCAGCACGGGTGCCAGCACGGGTGCCAGCACGGGTGCCAGCACGGATGCCAGCACGGGTGCCAGCACGGGTGCCAGCACGGGTGCCAGCACGGGTGCCAGAACGGGTGCCAGAACGGGTGCCAGCACGGGTGCCAGCACGGGTGCCAGCACGGGTGCCAGCACGGGTGCCAGCACGGGTGCCAGCACGGGTGCCAGCACGGGTGCCAGCCAGCACGGGTGCCAGCCAGCACGGGTGCCAGCCAGCACGGGTGCCAGCCAGCACGGGTGCCAGCCAGCACGGGTGCCAGCCAGCACGGGTGCCAGCCAGCACGGGTGCCAGCCAGCACGGGTGCCAGCCAGCACGGGTGCCAGCCAGCACGGGTGCCAGCCAGCACGGGTGCCAGCCAGCACGGGTGCCAGCCAGCACGGGTGCCAGCCAGCACGGGTGCCAGCCAGCACGGGTGCCAGCCAGCACGGGTGCCAGCCAGCACGGGTGCCAGCCAGCACGGGTGCCAGCCAGCACGGGTGCCAGCCAGCACGGGTGCCAGCCAGCACGGGTGCCAGCCGGCACGGGTGCAGCAGCAAGGGTGCCAGCCGGCACGGGTGCCAGCCAGCACGGGTGCCAGCCAGCACGGGTGCCAGCCAGCACGGGTGCCAGCCAGCACGGGTGCCAGCCAGCACGGGTGCCAGCCAGCACGGGTGCCAGCCAGCACGGGTGCCAGCCAGCACGGGTGCCAGCCAGCACGGGTGCCAGCCAGCACGGGTGCCAGCCAGCACGGGTGCCAGCCAGCACGGGTGCCAGCCAGCACGGGTGCCAGCCAGCACGGGGTGCCAGCCAGCACGGGTGCCAGCCAGCACGGGTGCCAGCCAGCACGGGTGCCAGCCAGCAGGGGTGCCAGCCAGCACGGGTGCCAGCCGGCACGGGTGCCAGCCAGCACGGGTGCCAGCCAGCACGGGTGCCAGCCAGCACGGGTGCCAGCCAGCACGGGTGCCAGCCAGCACGGGTGCCAGCCAGCACGGGTGCCAGCCAGCACGGGTGCCAGCCACGACGGGTGCCAGCCAGCACGGGTGCCAGCCAGCACGGGTGCCAGCCAGCACGGGTGCCAGCCAGCACGGGTGCCAGCACGGTGCCAGCACGGGTGCCAGCACGGGTGCCAGCACGGGTGCCAGCACGGGTGCCAGCACGGGGTGCCAGCACGGGGTGCCAGCACGGGTGCCAGCACGGGTGCCAGCACGGGTGCCAGCACGGGTGCCAGCACGGGTGCCAGCACGGGTGCCAGCACGGGTGCCAGCACGGGTGCCAGCACGGGTGCCAGCACGGGTGCCAGCACGGGTGCCAGCACGGGTGCCAGCACGGGTGCCAGCACGGGTGCCAGCACGGTGCCAGCACGGGTGCCAGCACGGGTGCCAGCACGGGTGCCAGCACGGGTGCCAGCACGGGTGCCAGCATCGCCAGCACGGGTGCCAGCACGGGTGCCAGCACGGGGTGCCAGCACGGGTGCCAGCACGGGTGCCAGCACGGGTGCCAGCACGCGTGCCAGCACGGGTGCCAGCACGGGTGCCAGCACGGGTGCCAGCACGGGTGCCAGCCAGCACGGGTGCCAGCACGGGGTGCCAGCACGGATGCCAGCACGGGTGCCAGCACGGGGTGCCAGCACGGGTGCCAGCACGGGTGCCAGCACGGGTGCCAACACGGGTGCCAGCACGGGTGCCAGCACGGGTGCCAGCACGGGTGCCAGCACGGGTGCCAGCACGGGTGCCAGCACGGGTGCCAGCACGGGTGCCAGCACGGGTGCCAGCACGGGTGCCAGCACGGGTGCCAGCACGGGTGCCAGCACGGGTGCCAGCACGGGTGCCAGCCAGCACGGGTGCCAGCACGGGTGCCAGCCAGCAGGGGTGCCAGCCGGCACGGGTGCCAGCCGGCACGTGTGGCAGCCAGCAAGGGT
>JACLAT010000076.1:67500-107500 GCA_018105865.1 Metaphire vulgaris
GAGCAATACAGCAATATGAGCAATATCGACATGAATTTTGGGTCGCCCGAAAGTTTTTCAGAAAGCACGGGTGCCAGCACGGGTGCCAGCACGGGTGCCAGCACGGGTGCCAGTATGGGTGCCAGCATGGGTGCCAGCACGGGTGCCAGCACGGGTGCCAGCACGGGTGCCAGCACGGGTGCCAGCCAGCACGGGTGCCAGCCAGCACGGGTGCCAGCCAGCACGGGTGCCAGCCAGCACGGGTGCCAGCCAGCACGGGTGCCAGCCAGCACGGGTGCCAGCCAGCACGGGTGCCAGCCAGCACGGGTGCCAGCCAGCACGGGTGCCAGCCAGCACGGGTGCCAGCCAGCACGGGTGCCAGCCAGCACGGGTGCCAGCCAGCACGGGTGCCAGCACTGTTAAGAGAAAAGGGAGCTCTGCGCCGAAAAAAAGGGAGCACTGCGCAGTAAGCATAGAGCACTCCTACAACTACTACTACTACTACTACTACAACTACTACTACTACTACTACTACTACTACTACTACTACTACTACTACTACTACTACTACTACTACTACTACGACTACTACTACTACTACTACTACTACTACTACTACTACTACTACTATTATTATTACTACTACTACCACTACTACTAATACTAATACTACTACTAATATTAAAATAATAATTCAGATTGGAAGTCTTTTGGGACAGTATCAGCCACAGTTAAGAAAAAAGGGAGCACTGCGCCGTAAAAAACGGAGCACTGCGCCGTAAGCATAGAGCACTATTACTACTACTACTACTACTACTACTACTACTACTACTACTACTACTACTACTAGTAGTAGTAGTAGTAGTAGTAATAATAATAATAATAAAAGTAATAATAATAATTCCAGATTGGAAGTCTCTTAGGTCAGTATGAGCCACTGTTAAGAAAAAGGGAGCACTGCGCCTTAAGCAAAGAGCACTACTACTACTACTACTACTACTACTACTACTACTACTACTACGACTACTACTACTACTACTACTACTACTAGTAATAATAATAATAATAATAATAATAATAATAATAATAATAATAATAATAATAATAATAATAATAATAATAATAATAATTCAGATTGGAAGTCTTTTTGGGTAGTATGGGCCACTGTTAAGAAAAAAGAGCACTGCGCCGTAAAAACGGGGCAACGCTCCGTAAGCATAGAGCACTACAACAACTAATACTACTACTACTAATACTACTACTACCACTACTACTATTACTACAACTACAACAACTACTACTTCTACTACTACTACTACTACTACTACTACTACTACGGCTACGACTACGACTATTATTACTAATAATAATAATAATTCAGGGTTTTACGGTTTTTTGGGTTTTTAGTGTTTTAGGGTTTTCAGAGTTTTTAGGTTTTTAGGGTTTTTAGGTTTTTAAGGTTTTTATGGTTTTAAGGTGTTCGGGGTTTTAAGGTTTTTAGGGTTTTTTGGTTCTAGGGTTTTAGGGTTTTTAGGCTTTTAAAGTATTTTAGGGTTTTTAGTGTTTTTAGTGTTTTAGGGTTTTTATTTTTTTGGGTTTTTAGGGTATTAAGGTTTTTAGGTTTTTATGGTTTAAGGTTTTAGGGTTTTTAGGGTTTTTATTGTTTTAAGGTTTTTAGGTTTTTAAGGTTTTTAGGGTTTTTATGGTTTTAAGGTTTTTGGTTTTTAGGTTTTTGGTTTTTAGGGTTTTTATGCTTTTAAGGTGGGTTAGGGTTAGGGTTAGGGTAAGGGTAAGGGGGGTTAGTGGGGAGGCGCTTGAGGGTTCTAACGCGAAATTTGAGCAATACAGCAATATGAGCAATATCGACATGAATTTTTGGGTCGCCCGAAAATTTTTTATAGAAAGCACGGGTGCCAGCACGGGTGCCAGCACGGGTGCCAGCACGGGTGCCAGCACGGGTGCCAGCACGGGTGCCAGCACGGGTGCCAGCACGGGTGCCAGCACGGGTGCCAGCACGGGTGCCAGCACGGGTGCCAGCACGGGTGCCAGCACGGGTGCCAGCACGGGTGCCAGCACGGGTGCCAGCACGGGTGCCAGCACGGGTGCCAGCACGGGTGCCAGCACGGGTGCCAGCACGGGTGCCAGCACGGGTGCCAGCACGGGTGCCAGCACGGGTGCCAGCACGGGTGCCAGCACGGGTGCCAGCACGGGTGCCAGCACGGGTGCCAGCACGGGTGCCAGCACGGGTGCCAGCACGGGTGCCAGCACGGGTGCCAGCACGGGTGCCAGCACGGGTGCCAGCACGGGTGCCAGCACGGGTGCCAGCACGGGTGCCAGCACGGGTGCCAGCACGGGTGCCAGCACGGGTGCCAGCACGGGTGCCAGCACGGGTGCCAGCACGGGTGCCAGCACGGGTGCCAGCACGGGTGCCAGCACGGGTGCCAGCACGGGTGCCAGCACGGGTGCCAGCACGGGTGCCAGCACGGGGTGCCAGCACGGGTGCCAGCACGGGTGCCAGCACGGGTGCCAGCACGGGTGCCAGCACGGGTGCCAGCACGGGTGCCAGCCAGCACGGGTGCCAGCCAGCTCGGGTGCCAGCCAGCACGGGTGCCAGCCAGCACGGGTGCCAGCCAGCACGGGTGCCAGCCAGCACGGGTGCTAGCCAGCACGGGTGCCAGCCAGCACGGGTGCCAGCCAGCACGGGTGCCAGCCAGCACGGGTGCCAGCCAGCACGGGTGCCAGCCAGCACGGGTGACAGCCAGCACGGGTGCCAGCCAGCACGGGTGCCAGCCAGCACGGGTGCCCACCAGCACGGGTGCCAGTCAGCACGGGTGCCAGCCAGCATGAGTGCCCACCAGCACGGGTGCCAGCCAGCACGGGTGCCAGCCAGAACGGGTGACAGCCAGCATGGGTGACAGCCAGCACGGGTGCCAGCACGGGTGCCAGCACGGGTGCCAGCACGGGTGCCAGCACGGGTGCCAGCCAGCACGGGTGCCAGCCAGCACGGGTGCCAGCCAGCACGGGTGCCAGCCAGCACGGGTGCCAGCCAGCACGGGTGCCAGCCAGCACGGGTGCCAGCCAGCACGGGTGCCAGCCAGCACGGGTGCCAGCCAGCACGGGTGCCAGCCAGCACGGGTGCCAGCCAGCACGGGTGCCAGCACGCGTGCCAGCCAGCAGGGGTGCCAGCCGGCACGGGTGCCAGCCGGCACGTGTGGCAGCCAGCAAGGGTGCCAGCCAGCACGGGTGCCAGCCAGCACGGGTGCCAGCCAGCACGGGTGCCAGCCAGCACGGGTGCCAGCCAGCTCGGGTGCCAGCCAGCTCGAGTGCCAGCCAGCACGGGTGCCAGCCAGCACGGGTGCCAGCCAGCACGGGTGCCAGCCAGCACGGGTGCCAGCCAGCACGGGTGCCAGCCAGCACGGGTGCCAGCCAGCACGGGTGCCAGCCAGCACGGGTGCCAGCCAGCACGGGTGCCAGCCAGCACGGGTGCCAGCCAGCACGGGTGCCAGCCAGCACGGGTGCCAGCCAGCACGGGTGCCAGCCAGCACGGGTGCCAGCCAGCACGGGTGCCAGCCAGCACGGGTGCCAGCCAGCACGGGTGCCAGCCAGCACGGGTGCCAGCCAGCACGGGTGCCAGCCAGCACGGGTGCCAGCCAGCACGGGTGCCAGCCAGCACGGGTGCCAGCCAGCACGGGTGCCAGCCAGCACGGGTGCCAGCCAGCACGGGTGCCAGCCAGCACGGGTGCCAGCCAGCAGGGGTGCCAGCCAGCACGGGTGCCAGCCAGCACGGGTGCCAGCCAGCAGGGGTGCCAGCCAGCACGGGTGCCAGCCGGAACGGGTGCCAGCCAGCACGGGTGCCAGCCAGCACGAGTGCCAGCCAGCACGGGTGCCAGCCAGCACGGGTGCCAACCAGCACGGGTGCCAGCCAGCACGGGTGCCAGCCGCCAGCACGGGTGCCAGCCAGCACGGGTGCCAACCAGCACGGGTGCCAGCCAGCACGGGTGCCAGCCAGCACGGGTGCCAGCCAGCACGGGTGCCAGCCAGCACGGGTGCCAGCCAGCACGGGTGCCAGCCAGCACGGGTGCCAGCCAGCACGGGTGCCAGCCAGCACGGGTGCCAGCCAGCACGGGTGCCAGCCAGCACGGGTGCCAGCCAGCACGGGTGCCAGCCAGCACGGGTGCCAGCCAGCACGGGTGCCAGCCAGCACGGGTGCCAGCCAGCACGGGTGCCAGCCAGCACGGGTGCCAGCCAGCACGGGTGCCAGCCAGCACGGGTGCCAGCCAGCACGGGTGCCAGCCAGCACGGGTGCCAGCCAGCACGGGTGCCAGCCAGCACGGGTGCCAGCCAGCACGGGTGCCAGCCAGCACGGGTGCCAGCCAGCACGAGTGCCAGCCAGCACGGGTGCCAGCCAGCACGGGTGCCAGCCAGCACGGGTGCCAGCCACCACGGGTGCCAGCCACCACGGGTGCCAGCCAGCACGGATGCCAGCCAGCACGGGTGCCAGCCAGCACGGCTGCCAGCCACTGTTAAGAGAAAAGGGAGCTCTGCGCCGAAAAAGGAGCACTGCGCAGTAAGCATAGAGCACCCTACAACTACTACTACTACTACTACTACTACTACAACAACTACTACTACTACTACTACTACTACTACTACTACTACTACTACTACGACTACTACTACTACTACTACTACTATTATTATTACTACTACTACCACTACTACTAATACTAATACTACTACTAATATTAAAATAATAATTCAGATTGGAAGTCTTTTTGGGACAGTATCAGCCACAGTTAAGAAAAAAGGAGCACTGCGCCGTAAAAACGGAGCACTGCGCCGTAAGCATAGAGCACTATTACTACTACTACTACTACTACTACTACTACTACTACTACTACTACTACTATTATTACTACTAGTAGTAGTAGTAGTAGTAATAATAATAATAATAATAAAAATAATAATAATAATTCAGATTGGAAGTCTCTTAGGTCAGTATGAGCCACTGTTAAGAAAAAAGGGAGCACTGCGCCTTAAGCAAAGAGCACTACTACTACTACTACTACTACTACTACTACTACTACTACTACTACTACTACTACTACTACTACTACTACTAGTAATAATAATAATAATAATAATAATAATAATAATTATAATAATAATAATAATAATTCAGATTGGAAGTCTTTTGGGTAGTATGGTCCACTGTTAAGAAAAAAAGAGCACTGCGCCGTAAAAAAACGGGGCAACGCTCCGTAAGCATAGAGCACTACAACAACTAATACTACTACTACTAATACTACTACTACCACTACTACTATTACTACAACTACAACTACTACTACTACTACTACTACTACTACGGCTACGACTACGACTACTATTACTAATAATAATAATAATTCAGGGTTTTACGGTTTTTGGGTTTTAGTGTTTTAGGGTTTTCAGAGTTTTTAGGTTTTTAGGGTTTTAGGTTTTTAAGGTTTTTATGGTTTTAAGGTGTTCGGGGTTTTAAGGTTTTAGGGTTTTTTTGGTTCCAGGGTTTTAGGGTTTTTAGGCTTTTAAAGTATTTTAGGGTTTTTAGTGTTTTTAGTGTTTTAGGGTTTTTATTTTTGGGTTTTTTAGGTATTAAGGTTTTTAGGTTTTTATGGTTTTAAGGTTTTAGGGTTTTTAGGGTTTTATTGTTTTAAGGTTTTTTTAGGTTTTTAAGCTTTTTAGGTTTTTATGGTTTTAAGGTTTTTTTTTGGTTTTTAGGTTTTTGGTTTTTAGGGTTTTTATGCTTTTAAGGTGGGTTAGGGTTAGGGTTAGGGTAAGGGGGGTTAGTGGGGAGGCGCTTGAGGGTTCTAACGCGAAATTTGAGCAATACAGCAATATGAGCAATATCGACATGAATTTTTGGGTCGCCCGAAAGTTTTTCATAGAAAGCACGGGTGCCAGCACGGGTGCCAGCACGGGTGCCAGTATGGGTGCCAGCATGGGTGCCAGCACGGGTGCCAGCACGGGTGCCAGCACGGGTGCCAGCCAGCACGGGTGCCAGCCAGCACGGGTGCCAGCCAGCACGGGTGCCAGCCAGCACGGGTGCCAGCCAGCACGGGTGCCAGCCAGCACGGGTGCCAGCCAGCACGGGTGCCAGCCAGCACGGGTGCCAGCCAGCACGGGTGCCAGCCAGCACGGGTGCCAGCCAGCACGGGTGCCAGCCAGCACGGGTGCCAGCCAGCACGGGTGCCAGCCAGCACGGGTGCCAGCCAGCACGGGTGCCAGCACTGTTAAGAGAAAAGGAGCTCTGCGCCGAAAAAGGAGCACTGCGCAGTAAGCATAGAGCACTCCTACAACTACTACTACTACTACTACTACAACTACTACTACTACTACTACTACTACTACTACTACTACTACTACGACTACTACTACTACTACTACTACTACTACTACTACTACTACTACTACTATTATTATTACTACTACTACCACTACTACTAATACTAATACTACTACTAATATTAAAATAATAATTCAGATTGGAAGTCTTTGGGACAGTATCAGCCACAGTTAAGAAAAAGGAGCACTGCGCCGTAAAAACGGAGCACTGCGCCGTAAGCATAGAGCACTATTACTACTACTACTACTACTACTACTACTACTAGTAGTAGTAGTAGTAGTAGTAGTAATAATAATAATAATAAAAGTAATAATAATAATTCAGATTGGAAGTCTCTTAGGTCAGTATGAGCCACTGTTAAGAAAAAAGGGAGCACTGCGCCTTAAGCAAAGAGCACTACTACTACTACTACTACTACTACTACTACGACTACTACTACTACTACTACTACTACTAGTAATAATAATAATAATAATAATAATAATAATAATAATAATAATAATAATAATAATAATTCAGATTGGAAGTCTTTTGGGTAGTATGGGCCACTGTTAAGAAAAAAGAGCACTGCGCCGTAAAAAACGGGGCAACGCTCCTGTAAGCATAGAGCACTACAACAACTAATACTACTACTACTAATACTACTACTACCACTACTACTATTACTACAACTACAAACAACTACTACTTCTACTACTACTACTACTACTACTACTACTACTACGGCTACGACTACGACTACTATTACTAATAATAATAATAATTCAGGGTTTACGGTTTTTGGGTTTTAGTGTTTTAGGGTTTTCAGAGTTTTTAGGTTTTTAGGGTTTTTAGGTTTTTAAGGTTTTTATGGTTTTAAGGTGTTCAGGGTTTTAAGGTTTTAGGGTTTTTTGGTTCCAGGGTTTTAGGGTTTTTAGGCTTTGCCAGTATTTTAGGGTTTTAGTGTTTTTAGTGTTTTGGGTTTTTATTTTTGGGTTTTTAGGGTATTAAGGTTTTAGGTTTTTATGGTTTAAGGTTTTAGGGTTTTTAGGGTTTTTATTGTTTTAAGGTTTTTAGGTTTTTAAGGTTTTTAGGGTTTTTTATGGTTTTAAGGTTTTTGGTTTTAGGTTTTTGGTTTTAGGGTTTTTATGCTTTTAAGGTGGGTTAGGGTTAGGGTTAGGGTAAGGGTAAGGGGGGTTAGTGGAGAGGCGCTTGAGGGTTCTAACGCGAAATTTGAGCAATACAGCAATATGAGCAATATCGACATGAATTTTGGGTCGCCCGAAAATTTTTAGAAAGCACGGGTGCCAGCACGGGTGCCAGCAAGGGTGCCAGCACGGGTGCCAGCACGGGTGCCAGCACGGGTGCCAGCACGGGTGCCAGCACGGGTGCCAGCACGGGTGCCAGCACGGGTGCCAGCACGGGTGCCAGCACGGGTGCCAGCACGGGTGCCAGCACGGGTGCCAGCACGGGTGCCAGCACGGGTGCCAGCACGGGTGCCAGCACGGGTGCCAGCACGGGTGCCAGCACGGGTGCCAGCACGGGTGCCAGCACGGGTGCCAGCACGGGTGCCAGCACGGGTGCCAGCACGGGTGCCAGCACGGGTGCCAGCACGGGTGCCAGCACGGGTGCCAGCACGGGTGCCAGCACGGGTGCCAGCACGGGTGCCAGCACGGGTGCCAGCACGGGTGCCAGCACGGGTGCCAGCACGGGTGCCAGCACGGGTGCCAGCACGGGTGCCAGCACGGGTGCCAGCACGGGTGCCAGCACGGGTGCCAGCACGGGTGCCAGCACGGTGCCAGCACGGGTGCCAGCACGGGTGCCAGCACGGGTGCCAGCACGGGTGCCAGCACGGGTGCCAGCACGGGTGCCAGCACGGGTGCCAGCACGGGTGCCAGCACGGGTGCCAGCACGGGTGCCAGCACGGGTGCCAGCACGGGTGCCAGCACGGGTGCCAGCCAGCACGGGTGCCAGCCAGCTCGGGTGCCAGCCAGCACGGGTGCCAGCCAGCACGGGTGCCAGCCAGCACGGGTGCCAGCCAGCACGGGTGCCAGCCAGCACGGGTGCCAGCCAGCACGGGTGCCAGCCAGCACGGGTGCCAGCCAGCACGGGTGCCAGCCAGCACGGGTGCCAGCCAGCACGGGTGCCAGCCAGCACGGGTGACAGCCAGCACGGGTGCCAGCCAGCACGGGTGCCAGCCAGCACGGGTGCCCACCAGCACGGGTGCCAGCCAGCACGGGTGCCAGCCAGCATGGGTGCCCACCAGCACGGGTGCCAGCCAGCACGGGTGCCAGCCAGCACGGGTGACAGCCAGCACGGGTGACAGCCAGCACGGGTGCCAGCCAGCACGGGTGCCAGCACGGTGCCAGCACGGGTGCCAGCACGGGTGCCAGCACGGGTGCCAGCACGGTGCCAGCACGGGTGCCAGCACGGGTGCCAGCACGGTGCCAGCACGGTGCCAGCACGGGTGGTTGGGTGGATGAGTGGGTTGGTGGTTGAGAGAGTGGGTGGGTGTTTGAATGGGCGGGTGAGTGGGTGGTTGGCGGGTGGGTGAGTGGGTGGGTTGGCGGGTGGGTGAGCGGGTGAGTGGGTGGTTGGCGTGTGTGAGTGGTTGGCGTGTGTGAGTGGTTGGCGGGTGGGTGAGTGGGTGGGTAGTGAGTGGTTGAGTGAGCGTATGAGTGGTTGGTTGGCTGGTGTGTGAATGGGTGGGTGAGTGGGCGGGTGAGTGGGTTGGTGGTTGAGTGAGTGTGTGGGTGGGTGAGTAGGCGGATGAGTGGGTGGTTGGCGGGTGGATGAGTTGGTGAGCAGGTGAGTTGGTGGATGAGTGGTTGACGGGTGGGTGAGTGGGTGGGTGTTTGATTGGGCGGTTGAGTGGGCTGTTGGCTGGTGGGTGAGTGGGTGGGGGAGTGGGCGGATGAGTGGGTTGTTGGTTGGATGAGTGGGTTGGTGGTTGTTTGAGTGGGTGGTGTTTGATTGGGCGGGTGAGTGGGTGGTTGGCGGGTGGGTGAGTGGTTGGGTTGGCGGGTGGGTTGGCGGGTGGGTGAGCGGGTGAGTGGTCGGATGAGTGGGTGGATGAGTGGTTTGGTGGTTGAGTGAGTCGGTGGTTGTTTGAATGGGCGGGTGAGTGGGTGGTTGGCGGGTGGGTGAGTGGGTGGGTTGGCGGGTGGGTTGGCGGGTGTGTGAGCGGGTGAGTGGGTGGTTGGCGTGTGTGTGAGTGGTAGGCGGGTGGGTGAGTGGGTGGGTGAGTGGTTGAGTGGGCGAGAGAGTGGTTGAGTGAGCGTATGAGTGGTTGGTTGGCTGGTGTGTGAGTGGGTGGGTGGGTGAGTGGGCGGGTGAGTGGGTTGGTGCTTGAGTGAGTGGGTGGGTGGGTGAGTAGGCGGATGAGTGGGTGGTTGGCGGGTGGGTGAGTTGGTGAGCAGGTGAGTTGGTGGATGAGTGGTTGACGGGTGGGTGAGTGGGTGGGTGTTTGAATGGGCAGGTGAGTGTTGGTTGGCGGGTGGGTGAGTGGGTGGTTGAATGGGCGGGTGGAGTGGGTGGTTGGCGAGTGGGTGGTGGGTGGGTGGTCGAGTTGGCGGGTGGGTGAGTTGGCGGGTGGGTGAGTGGATGTGTGGGTGTGTGGGTGGTGGGTGTTTGAATGGACGGGTAGTGAGTGCTGGACGGGTTGGTGAGTGGGTGGGTGTTTGAATGGGCGGGTGAGTGGTGGTTGGCGGGTGAGTGTGTGGGTGGTTGAATGGGCGGGTGAGTGGGTGGTTGGCGAGTGGGTGGTAGGTGGGTGGTCGAGTAGGCGGGTGGGTGAGTAGGCGGGTGGGTGAGTGGGTGTGTGGGTGTGTGGGTGTGTGGCTGGGTGTTTGAATTGGCGGGTGAGTGGTAGGTTGGCTGGTGGGTGAGTGGGTGGGGAGTGGGCGGATGAGTGGGTGGTTGGGTGGATGAGTGGGTTGTTGGTTGAGTGAGTAAGTGGGTGTTTGATTGGGCGGGTGAGTGGGTGGATGGCGAGTGGGTGAGTAGTTGGGTTGGCGGGTGGGTTGTCGGGTGGGTGAGCGGGTGAGTGGGCGGATGAGTGGGTGGATGAGTGGGTTGGTGGTTGAGTGAGTGGGTGGGTGTTTGAATGGGCGGGTTGGTGAGTGGGTGGGTGTTTGAATGGGCGGGTCAGTGGGTGGTTGGCGAGTGGGTGGTGGGTGGGTGGTCGAGTAGGCGGGTGAGTGGGTGGTTGAGTGGGTGGGTGAGTGGATGTGTGGTTGAGTGGGTGGGGGAGTGGGCGGACGATTGGGTTCACTTACATTGTACGTCAGTTAGTGTTATTTTTGAAACACGCTGCTTATCTCTTTCGAGGAGGTATTTTAAGAAAAATACTGTTATATGCTTGATTTTAGTTTGTCTTCGTTCTACGGTCATGGGTGGCTCCCCTTCCCCATATAGGCTTGTCTTCCGCAACGGTTCTCATCCGCCGAATCAAACAGATCGCCCTCCTAGCTGAATATGACATATAACGCCCCCCGCCGTCGCCCCCACCCATTTAGGCTTGTCGTCCGCCAGGCTGTCGCCCCCTCCCCATATAGGCTTCTCATCCGCCAGGCTTCTCATCCGCCACGGTCTCATCCGCCGCGTTCATCCGCCCGCTCATCCGCCAGCTCATCCGCCCCGCCCTCATCCGCCGATTAGACGGACCCCAATTTTAATCCAATTTTGCGCTATAATATCATGAAACGGACGGCAAATTTACTTAAAATGCTTTTTAAAGTCAGAAAATGTATAAAATTCTATTTTTAAAAGAATAAAAACGGCAAAACGAGAAATTCACAATTTCCTGGCCACATTATTTCAATCCTGGCCATGTGGCCAGAATTAGAGCATACTATTTTAGCAAGCTCTTTATCGAAGCGATGCCAAATTACCATTGTAAAATTTGAATGATCCACTATAAAAACCCACTTAATTATACTTACAAGAACTATGGGCAGGCCTACTGAAAATATGATTGAATGCGGTTTTTGAATGCATTTTGTGTAAATAATCATTTAGGATCAACGCAGAAGCTGCATTAATGTAATTTAATGTGGAATTTGTATAGCGCTTTGTATAGCGCTTCTTATATTTCTACTTAGATATATAAATATAAAAATAAAAAGAAATAAAAAGAAATCACACACACACACACACACACACACACACACACACACACACACACATATATATATATATATATATATATATATATATATATATATATATATATATATATATATATATATATATATATATATAATGATATATATATATATATATATATATATATATATATATATATATATATGCAAACATTTGCTATTAATACATCGCTAAATGCATACTGTTTTGCGCTTAAATTAATTCTGGCAACAAGAACACCAATCCTGAGCTGGGCCAACTGGCCAGGATTCTGTAAATTAGCGGTCAGATTTGTATTAAACAAGCAGACTTCAGTTTCGCTGGTCTCAAACGCTCCGTCGACGATCGGATGCCTCAATATTTTCAGCAAGTAGGCTGGAGTGTTATATTTATAAAATTTAAGCGCTATAATAATAATAAATGATGTCAAACGCCCACAAATGTAATTTTAAAAAGTTTAATCTGTCAAATATGTCGTCTAAACTCACCTCTAAAGGCTAAAACTTTGAACGAAAAAAACTTGAAATTAGCAAAACCAAAGATGTTTAAAAAATCTTCGGGCGAATAGAGCTCAGAAAAATGCCTAGATTTCAAAGATATCAAGGCGCGAAACACAATTATCGCGTTTAAATAGTATTTCAAAAGTGGCCAGGATTGTAATGGATGGCCAGGGTTCCATTAGTTTACCCTATGGTTCTGAGACTTGGACTCTGCTTACACGAGACTCTGAAAGACTACAGGCATTCCATATGCGCTGCCAGAGACAGATTCTCTGCATTCGCTGGTTCGACTTCGTGACCAACGAAGCAGTCTCCAAACAGACTGCCCTCCTGCCAGTGACAGAAATTATCATGCGACGCCGTCTGTCTCTCTTCGGTCATGTGGCTCGCCAGGACAAGAACATTCCGGCCCATCGCGCTCTCGCCTGCGCCATTGCTCGACGCACCGAGACGCGTCCTCCTCCGAGCTGGAGAAGACCTCCTGGCAGACCACGCCGTACATGGCCCCAGCAGATCGGCGATGGTCTTCCTTCCACAATTTTTCATGAATGGCACTCAGCCATCGGTCGCGGTCACAACTCGCGCAACACGAGATTGGCACAACGGACCTCTGTCGTCCATGTGAACAAATGAATGAAAATGAATGACAATCAATGGATTTATGTATTTATTTATTCAGGCCAATTTATTAAGTGCAGTAGCAGGCTAGAGCCCACGACAAGAGTTCTTCACACATACTAGTTACGGGTAACTCAATCCAAATAAGTGAGTTTTTAGGTTCTTGGTAAGAAGTCCAACAGAGTATGTACTAGTAACGTTTACCGGCAGAGTATTCCACAGTATAGGATTACCTTGTATAAATGACCTTCCCCCATCTTCACAGTCTTGGACGGTGGAGGAACGAGGAGTTTTCCTTTCCTTCCTCAGGTGTGATCTACGATCATTTACCGTCGTTCCCTGTACAAGTGAGGAATGTGAGGCAAGGTGGCTCAGGCAGGTTGGGTTATGTAGAGTGCGAAATGTAGGCCTAAATCAACAATGTTCGTATTTAATCCTCTCCAGGACTCAGAGCCAATGAAGTCGGTCTATAAGGAGTGCAGTTTCGTGATCACTCCGGCGATATCCATAGACTACTCACGCAGCAAGGTTCAAGACCAGTTGGAGTTGATTTATTCTAGCAGCTGTAATCCCAAGTAGTTCTGATTATTTAATCATTTGAGTTTTTCCAAACCACATAAAGCTCTTCCCTCTTACTTCATCTGCATTACACTCTATACGAAGCTTATTGCTCAATTCTTCTTTTAATTTTTCATTGGCAAAGTGACAATCAGAATGAAAAGTCAAATCTTTAGATAAATCACAATCACCAAAGTGAAGAGAACAATGTTTAAGAAACAGGGTTTCTTCTACAAATGTTTCATCACAATATCCACATCCAAATGGTTTAACAGCAAAAAGAGATTTATTTTCTTGTTTATTCCGAATATATGTTTTTTCTTCAGAATGATGTCTTTCATGACATTTAAGTCTGTTTAAATGTCTGAATGATTTTTCACATATTCTGCATACATACGGCTTTTCTCCTGTATGAATTCTTTCATGTCGCTTAAGGTCAGATAATCGACTAAATTCTTTTCTGCATGTACTGCAAACGTAAGGCCTCGTTCCAGTATGAATTCTTTCATGAACTTTAAGATTACCTTTTTGAATGTATGCCTTGCCACATAATTTACAAACATATGGTTTGTCACCAGTATGAATTCTTTCATGAACTTTAAGATCAAATATACCAGTACATGCCTTGCCACAGAATTTGCATGCATATGGTTTCTCACCGGTGTGAATTCTTTCATGACTTTTAAGATTACACTTTTGACTAAATGCCTTCCCACAGAACATACAAACATATGATTTCTCACCAGTATGAATTATTTCATGCTGTTTAAGATCACTTTTATCACTGTATGCCCTGAAACAGAACATGCAGGCATATGGTTTCTCACCGGTGTGAAATCTTTGATGACGGTTAAGTTGACTTATGAAAGTGAATGTTTTGCCACATATATTGCAGTAGTACATTTTTGCCAAACTTTGCGTATGCTGAATGTTCTTTTGACTGACTGGCTGTAGTTGATAAATTATCAAAAAGACAAAGTTTTCATTCACAAGATTTCTTTACTGAAATCATCTGTTTGAAAAACACCATCTTCTTTCATGATTGCTTCCTTCAAATGCAAATACTGTACAAACATAAGTTATTAAGAGAAAATAGGAAAATTGAAATTATGATACAGAACCAATGTCATTGTAAACAATGTCATATAGAATCAAATTGCAATTACATGTATGAGCAATTACTTGTATTGCTTATAAATGATTATTTGTTCAAAGAGGAGGTGTTTGTCTCTGAGTTCAATATCTCCAATTCCTTATTGTTTACTCAAAAGATTTATTGTAGCTCTTTTATATTTGAATATTATCTGTCTTTTATTTTCTTACTTCAAACTAAGTAAAATGATACGATATTGCAAATTTTAACATTAACTTGAAATGAACAAAAATTTGAAGATTTCTCTATCACACAAATTGGGGCAACCAGAATTATATTTTGAATAGGCAAGATATGCAAGAATTATATTTTGAATAGGCAAGAGAGAGAGAGAGAGAGAGAGAGAGAGAGAGAGAGAGAGAGAGAGAGAGAGAGAGAGAAGCTAAAATCCTTAACTGGAACTGATTATTGTAGTTAATAAGAATCAATATATTTATTTATTCATTCAGTTCTTCATTGGCTGGAGACTTAAAGAAATTGTCAATCATTCAATGTCATAATGTCCAGGATAATCAACCAATGGAATCATCATCAATAGATGCCCTTTCCCTCATAAAGACATGAAAGAGAAAATGCTAACAGTTAGCTGAGAAGTTGTAGCCAAGGGGAGGGTGTTGAGGTTAACCCCTCTTGGCTACCTGACCCACAATTTTTTTAGCACTAGATATGCAAATAAGGAGCAAGGTGATGACTTTTTTGCTGTTGCCAGCATTTCCAAAGGGAAATAATACAGAAATATAAGAATGAAGATGAGGATAACTTTTTTTGGCTTGTCAAGAAATTTCGAAGTTGGCTATGGTCAACCCCCCTCCCTCCTACGCCACTGGTTGAGAGTACGGCAAACTTTGAAACCAGTTACCATAAAGCAGTAACATTTGACTCAGAATAAGAAAATGTATTGATTGAAAATGTATTGAATGAGAGAGAGAGACAGACAGAGAGACAGACCGACAGACAGACAAAGAGACAGAGATATAGATAGGGATGTGACCAATACAGTAAGTGGCAAGACCGAGACCAAGACAAAGACACTAACCCTCAAAACCATGACCAAGACATTAGGTGTCAAGACCAAGACCAAGTCACTAAGGCTCAAACCCAAGACAGTAATGACGAGACCAAGGCTAAGACAGAGACACTGACCAGTGAGACCAAGACCAAGACATTGAAAATACTGTATCAAGGCTGTCTCGAGACAGTGTCTAGACACGTCACATCACTACAGAGAGAGAGCGAGAGGGAGAGATAGACAGAGCCACAGAGACAGAGCAGAGAAGAGACAGAAAGAGACAGAGACATAGAGAGAGAAAGACAGAGATGTAGAGAGAAAAAAGAGAGGAATGGAGCATTCAGAAACAGAATTAGACAAATCATGTCTGAATGAAAAAGACCAAATTGGATATATTGACGTGCAGAGGACTCAATAGGTGAAGATGCAAAAGAAATATGAAAAATATATTAGGAAATAGAATCAATGATAATAACACAATAGACAATAAACAATAAGCTCTTTTGGATAACCAAATAAAGAAATTAACCAAATATGCATCAACAAATTAAAGAAGCACCAAAATAGGATGAAAATTAACAATGCATTGTAGCATGAGACTGTAGAATAGATGCAGACAATAAAATCAGCTAATACATAGGCTAAGATCTTTTGATAGGAACTTCTACTGCCGTTGGCATTTCCTTTAATTCCTTCACTATCTCCTGCTTCCGGGGCGCTGTATAAATTTACGAGATTTTACTTACCTAACATATAATATTGTCTATCCAAGCTAAACACATTGTTCGGAAGTTGAATCCACATTCAGAAACAATAGAAGAGACACCATTTAAAGTATCGAATAGGCTCACAATCATTACTTTCATAAGATTTAAGGAACGTGGCACACTCCAGGATTAATTCTAAGTCGGTTGGCGCTGGTATATATCTGGAGATTTTAAACTTACACTACTTATGGTCCATAACTGAACTTACATGAAAATATCGCCAGAAGTGAAAATCAGAGCATTAATTTTTAAACATCAAAATTCGTTTGTTCATCAGATAAAATGGCGTCGATCAGAATATTTCCTATTTAGGAAAAGGAGCGGGACTCAAATTGCGAAAAGATATGTGTGCATGTAGCACATGCATCGGGCATAGAATAGCAAAATGTTTCAAAGTTTCCACGATAAAACAAATATCGTAACTAGAGAGATATTGCTCAAGTAATGACACCAACCTAAACCACAGTCTACAATAAATGTAGAAGAACAAATAAAAAATTTTAATATCCCATTTAACAGTGGTTCTCACACAGAGTAGACGCTCTGAACCACTTTGAACCTTCTTATGTTATATAATATATTACATTATAGTACGTAGCCGTTAGATCCTAATTTAGAATGCTTGTCAGTGATGTCACCGTATCACCATATATCTTCCAATTCAATTTGTTAAAGCAATCAGATAAAATGGCATCGATCCTCCCAGTCTTCCTCCTACATGTGCAATAACTTCAGTGTGACGCTGTCTCTGCTACCACGGGGCTTGAACCCTTTCCGTAAGCCTGACGCTCTAGCACGTAACCCACTCCGCCATCTTCTGTTCCTAAAAAACCGATAATCAAATTAAGAGTTTTAGACTTTGATGGTTTTTATGTTTAGCACGTCAGTACCGCAGATCAGCGCCAGTGACTCTATACTCGTTTGCCTTTTTCACTGGTCAAACTAGCAAAACTGGAGCGGTTTATAATTTTACGACAATTTACTTACTTACATCACTGTCCTTCTGATATTTACTATTGCCTGACCAATCTTTCACCTTTTCCATAGTTAATGTAAGAAAGGCTGAACGCCTAAAAGTAAGCAATTACTGTCGTGCTTTTTCAAAGCGCTTTCAAAGTCCACGAGCTTTTACTTACTTACTTTATTTATTTTTCCTATATTTAAGTTCAGTTCAAACGGTGCGGAGGCGCGTCCTCGGGACAGTTCGTATAATATGAAGTGATTTTGGGATTGGCATGATGTGCTTATATATGACAGTTTCAATGATAGTTCTGGGTAATGAATTTCGAATTCTTTGCAGGTCCCTTTCATAATCAGCTCTCACAACGTCCCACAGGATCTTTAATTATTTGGATTTGGTGTGCCATGTTCATGTGCGTTAGAAGTGGCGCTATAGAAGTTTAAGATTAGATTAGAATAGATAATCAACTCTCACAACGTCCCACAGGGCAAATTCGAAGGGGAAAATACCATCTACACACCGGTATCTATATCCTAACCCCGAGAATTAGGCCTACGCTGTGCTGTTGGAGCTGAAATTATGCCTTAGAAGGCTTTAGGACAAGGAGAATGGATGGCTTATATGACGGGATTAACGAAAATGCATCTAATAGATATGTTCCATCATTTCTTTTCAGAATATGATTCCAGCTTTCATTTCATCTTTAAGAAATATTCCGATCAACGCCATTTTTTCTGATGGGTAAAAGAATTTTGATGTTTGAAATTAATGTTCTTATTTTCACTTTTGGGGAAATTTTCATGTAAGTTTAGTTATCGACCGGGAGTAATGTAAGTTTTGATATTATTTATGTGATGAAAAGGAATATTGATGAAAGTTGTTTCAAGAGATGCTTATTATGATTAGGAAGAGCGAATACATTGTTGGCTGGGTCGATTCATCGAGCGCTTAAGTTTAACTAACACTAGGCGTTTAAAATCGTTATTTGGTAGACCCGTAATGTATCAGTACGTATCAGTATGGGTTAGGGGCTGTCCATTAATTATGTCAACTATTTTTGGGCAATTTTGACCCCCTCCCTCTTGTCAACAACTGTCAACTTTCAGTTACCCCTCCTATAATTATGTCATAAACTTCTGACCCCCCCCAAAAATCAAAAGATCTTAGCCTTTGTACCAGCAGCTGTTTTTTGTTGTCTGCAACTATTTTAGAGTCTCATGATCCTATGCATTGCTAATTTTCATCATATTTTGGTTATTCTTTGATTTGTTTATGCATATTTTTGTTCATTTCTTCATTTAGTGAACTTTTCTAATTTGTCTTATGTGTTAGTATCTTAGTTAGTTATTTGTATTGTTTAAAATATTTTTTTCCATATTTCTTTTGCATCTTCACTTATTATGTCTTTGATGTCCTTCGATGTCAGCGGTTCCCAGCCGGTGGTACGCGTACCCATAGCGGTACGTGAGCTGCTGCCAGTGGATACATGAAGAAAACGATAATTTAAAAAATTTTGAAGAAAAAAACAAAAACGGAGTGATATAAAGACATGTGCTATCGCAAACAGTAAATGTCTCTTTCGGTGGACAGAAAGAAAATGAACGTGAGACAAAAGTGGCTTAGACGCACGTAGTGTGGGTTGGCAGCTGGCTGGCCGCCTAATTAAAACTGGTCATCGTACCAAAACTGGCCATCGGTATTAAAAAGTAAGGATTAAGAAAGGTTGTTGCCATTTTCGCTATGTCAACCTATAAAACTATAAAATAAACAAAGAAACGCCAGGAACTACTATAATGAGGGCGATGTAGACCCTGTGTGCCAAGGGCAATGGCATGCAGAGGCTGGTTGGTTGACGCACGGGATCAAGTTGTTCAAGGTTGAAAATCGTAGCCATCATTTTCCGGAATAGGGACAACACATCAAAGACGTTCCCGGTGTTTAACCCCTTGACTGGGCAACTATTTGTACCTCAATGTAAAATTGACGAGCGTTACTCGGGGCACCCAGTTAAGGAGTTAAGTGAAAAAAGCATCCACGACCAGAAAAACGTTGCCAAGTCAGAGAAAAATGTTCTCCCATCTCTTTTATTTCTTAAAATTTGCAATTACTAACATAGCACATACCCATACTTGACCTCTCATTTGGATGCCCCATCTGGTGGATGACAGGGGCCACAGTCCCTTCGCCCCCTCTGTACGACACTGACTTAGGGGTACGTGCGAAGTTCACATTTTGCTATTGGGTACAAGTTTTAAAACGGTTGGGAACCGCTGCTCTATGTCCATTTATCCACAGCCACAGTCCCTTCGCCCCCTCTGTACGACACTGACTTAGGGGTACGTGCGAAGTTCACATTTTGCTATGGGGTACAAGTTTTAAAACGGTTGGGAACCGCTGCTCTATGTCCATTTATCCAATAGTGACCTTTTCATTATATCTTCATACATGTTTTGTCTAACCTGTTTCCGTATGGTCCTTTCCTTTTTGTTTCTCTCTGCGTCTCTGTCCCTGTCTTTCCATATGTCTCTGTATCTATGTTTTTCCTTCTGTAGTTCTCTCTCTCTCCCTCTGTGGCTGCTCATACACAAATTAAAGACATTCTGAATGGAAAGACTATGATGAGCGGATAACCAAGTCATCTGCCATAGAAAAGAAATGACTGAATGGTTGACCATTTATCAACAAAGAAAGACATGACAGGACTCTGATTAAGGAACCATGACGCTTAGTATTTAGTATTGCAATATTAACTGATAGGTCTGAATGTAAAATTCAATGTAATGTCCTTAAAAGTAATAATTTGCTACATGTATTTTATTTCTGTATTTTCATAGATTGATATTTGATAGATTGATCTTTGATATTTCTGTGTTTTGATAGATTTTATTTTTGTATTTTGATGGTCCTCTAATCTTTTCTACTGTTTGTTGATACATACTTTTGAGAACATCTTTTACCTATTTCCCATATGCTTATATTTATGCAACCAAGTAATTGAAATTTGATTCCATACAACATTGTTTACAATGACATAGATTCTGTAGCATAATTTCAAATTTATTTTTTGTCTTAAAGCATTTCATAATTTCTTTTGTTTTTACAGTATTTGCATTTGAAGGAAGCAATCATGAAGGAAGATGATGTTTTCAAGCAAATGACTTCCATAAATAAAACTTATGATTGAAAAAATTTCTCTTATTTAATTTTACAACTACAACCTTCAGTCAAAGGAACACTTGCATATGCAGAGCATGGCAAAATTGAACTGTAATACATGTGGCAAAACATTCACTTGCATAAGTAAACTTAAAGTTCATGAAAGATCTCATACAGGTGAGAAACCATATGTTTGCAAATTGTGTGGGAAGGCATGGAGTCAAAAATGTGCTCTTAAGGTTCATGAAAGAATTCACATTGGTGAGAACCCATATGTTTGCAAATTGTGTGGTAAGGGGTTCAGTCAAAAAGATAAGCTCAAAGCTCATGAAAGAATCCATATTGGTGAGAAACCATATGTTTGTAAGTTATGTGGGAAGTCATTCCGAGAAAAATCTCATCTTAAAGTTCATGAAAGGATTCATACTGGTGAGAAACCATTTGTTTGCAAATTTTGTGGGAAGGCACATAATCAAAAAGTTGATCTTAAAGTTCATGAAAGAATTCATACTGGAGCAAGACCTATGTTTTGTAATACATGCAGAAAAGAATTCATTCAATTAGGTCACCTTAAAACAACATGAAAGAATTCATACAGGAGAAAAGCCGTACGTTTGCAATGCATGCAGAAAAGAATTCGGTCAATTAATTCAGCTTATACGACATGAAAGAATTCATACTGGAGTGAGGCCATACGTTTGCAAAACATGCAGAAAAGAATTCACTCGATTAGATCACCTTAAACAACATGAAAGAATTCATGAAGGAGAAAAGCCATATGTATGTAAAATATGCTCAAAGGCATTCAATCGATTAGGCGATCTTAAAACTCATGAAAGTATTCACAGTGGAAAGAAACCTTTCATATGTTATGATGTTGGTTTCAAAGCATACAGCTGTAGACAGTATGTGACGAACCATGACAAAATCCACCATGAGCAAAAGCTACAGTGTGTTAGTCACCACAGAATAATTTCTAATAAATCATCTTCCAAAGATTCTCGCTTGAAGCATATTAAAAATATTGATGTTGGACAAAAGTCTATTGGTAGTATGTGGAATAAACAAGAAAAGAAATCTATTTTTACTGTTCAACCATTTGGATGTGGAGTTTGTGATGAAACATTTGTACAAGATACCCATTTTCAAATACATTGTGCTCATCACTTTGGGTATAAACTAGAAGAGAAATCTAATTTTGCTGTTAAGCCATTTGGATGTGGAGTTTGTGATGAAATATTTGTAGAAGAAACCCTGTTTCTTAAGCATTGTTCTCTTCACTTTGGTGATTGTGAGTTATCTAAAGATTTTACTTTACTTTCTGAAGTTATAGTGGGTTTCTTGCAAAATATTCGTCTTTATTTTGAGCTTACTTCCAATGTCCAGAGCGCTATTTCACAAATCGGTCCTGTAAATCCCTTCTGACATCTACAGCAGTAACAACATTCGCTCAGTTTCCGTACGCCACTGTCATTATTATCACCTTACCTGCATTTTGGAGGTAATGTAATGTAAGACTTGTTTAGCGCCTAATATGTTTCTACACAGAGGCGATCGAGGTTTTGGAGTCGCTTAGTAAAGAAGTGATAGACTTTACTTATTTTCGCCTTGAGCTTCCTGCGAGGAGATTGTGGTTGGGGTCAGATTATTCCAAAGAGAAGGCAAAAGTATTGTGTGATCTAATTAAGAGAATGTACAAGGGACATCCAACGGTCGTAGGATCAGCGCATTACGTTGAATTGACTCGTCCATTTCATTCAGTCACTCGTCACAGCTGAGTGCTAACTTGTAAATGCTTGACCTGATGCTCGACTTGACAGTGGCGGCTCTAGGATTTGGCAAGTGGGGGGGGCGTTGGGATGGCAACTTCTAAGCATGGGGGTCATTTGTTGAGAGGTATGTAGTAGTAAGTATAGGGTCCCAACAGGGACACTGGGGGACAAGGCATTCAATAAGAGCACGCCCCAGGGCACTCATGTGGAGACGCCACTGCGACCTGTTGTTCGATTATAAAATACTCTAGAATCGCCGCTCTTAGCACCGTAGTTTACTGACCGACAGTAGCGCCCGACTTCCTGAGCGATGTAACAGATTCCGCCGTTCTCGCAGTATGTCTGCTCAGGGCATATCTTAGAACTCGGATGAACGTAGTCGTCGTCCTGCATCATAAACGACTCTGAAATAGACAAAACCAGGATGATGATGATGATGATGATAATAATAATGATGATAATAATAATAATAATAATAATAATAATAATAATAATAATAATAATAATAATAATAATAATAATAATGTGATTTTAAGCAGTTTAGGAGGCTAAGTAATCCTGTGTGAAGACCACTGATGTAACCATCTGCATTCAATAACCTAGTTTATCTAGATAGCCTTTGAATCCGTTTACTGTTTCAACTGTCGCTCCCACCTCGTCCAAACTATTTTATTTGTCCACAACCCTTGCACTAAAGAAATTTTTTTCTTGGACCAACCCTCTGCTTAAACATTTTGCACTTGTGGCCTCTTGTGCTGTTATAGTGTGCCAATGTAAAGAATCGATCGTATGGCACATCTACTTTCCCAGTCATTATTTTGTATGTCTCTATCAAATCCTCTCTCTCTCTCTTCTTCTTTCTAACGTTGTCAGTCCACAATATTGAAGTCTTTTTTCGTAGCTTAAATTATGGCATCCATTGACTATCTTCGTTGCTCGTCTTTGCACTTTTCTAAAAGCTCTATATCTTTTTTTCAAGAATGGATTCCAATCCCAGTGTTGTGATAAATACTTCACTGAAGTATTGAAATACTTTCATAAATACTTTGTTATCAGGTAGTATTTAAATAGTATTTAAATGCCCAAATACCAAGGTAAGTATTTAAATACTGGCAAATAAGTTTTAAATACTTTTAAAATACTTGATAATGTATTTGACACATGATTCGCCACAACCGTATTTTTGTGTAAAGAAATTTTAGTTAAAATTATTTCTTAAAATGTCAATGTAGGCCTACTTAATGTTCCACTGTCTAAACCATCAATAAAGAAAATGTAAAATTGAATATTTCAATAAATCAAAAGTATAGCATCTATTAAGTGCTGCAACTGGAGATTGCTTGATGATAGTTATGAAATTTGGTGGTCACACTCAGTAATGAACTCTCTACGCATATAAAATAACCGGAAGTTGATGACGCCATTACACTGCAAAATACATAGACTCTAAAACTATATAGGTATATACCATGTTAAAATCAACGCATTACCCATAGGCCCTACATTGGATGATGCTTATCTAGGCCGAATATATAGTAGGCCTAATTAGCATTGGAATCTACAGGGTGTCTCAGAGAAATGGCCAAATTACTGTACATGCAAATGAGATGAAAATATTAAGAAAAGTAGGAAAATATGTGCTGTACTCGTATTGCAAATTTGATAGAAATATATTTAGGAAATTTTATGAAATCATAGTTTTCCTGCTGGGAGGTTTTTTCTGAGACACCATGTAGTAGGAAATAATTCGGCTTTATATGCATTGAGTAGGATCGCAATATTACTACCATGAATATAATTCAGTGTCGTAGCCAGTGTTCAGAAATAGGGGGATATGTAAAATCTCGGGTAGAAAGGCTCTTTAAAAGTTATTCACAAATTCTTGTTTCTATTCGATCATGCTACCTACTCCTCCCCGAAATCTTTCATAGGTTTTGCGCAAATCCCAAGGTTGGGCCCTACCAGAAATTAGAATAGGGGGCCGGCCCCCGCGGCTTCGACAACGATATAGTCAAATGGCTGCCTGAAACTGATGTGTTGTTTTGTTCTCTGAATCCAGAGGAGCAGAATGGATCCGAGAATTTCGAGGCACCGCAAACTATGTCGCTATGACTAATTATTCTGCGCTATCAAATCAGTTTTCATGGTTTTGACTGTAATTTTTATTAAATTTATGTTTCGAAATAGGAATTTATCTGCATTTAAAACTTACCGAACATTGCATTCACAATGATGATCATCAGCCAAAGACGATTGAGTCCGTTCATCATTGTGGATCGCTGTCAGTTCAACCAACGGACGAAGAGAGAGATGCTCAGAGTCTCAAGCTTTCTACGTCGACAACAGTCAACGAATTCATGCAACAGCCGCACAAGCCGTCTTTTATATGAAGCATGTGTGCAAATCGCACTTATTAAGATTTTCATATCATTTTACACGCATGGAATTAATTTTCATAGATATAAATGTTATTTCCATTGTAAAGACAGCGATGAATTCTTCAGATTAAGACGCAATGGGAGACGCAATATTATATACAGAAACACCAATTAACTGCATCAGCTAATCGACTTTTTAAATGTGTTATTATTAACCATAATCATCAGGAACACCACAACTGATTAAAACTGCAAACACCTTATTATCATAGGCTACGGTTATGTATGTTTTGAACAACTCCATTCATAACGCCATCCAATGATCGTTGCTCTACATAGACTTAGGTCAAATCAGTCGTGTTCAGCCTTTCGTTCCATCTCCAGCCAAGACTGATAGGTTCGTTGATAACCTCACTTGGCAATCGGATTCTATGTAGCTTATTGCCAGGCAAAGTTAACGTAAACGGTAACTCTATTGCTTTATGAGGAAATGAAGTTATATATAACAGAAGATGGTCGATGTGAACGAGACATAAAAGCTAGACTCACCATGGCCAAGGAAGCATTCTGCAAACAAAAATTACTCCTAAGGAGAAACATAGGATTAACAACAAAGATGAGAATATTGAGATGCTATGTAACATCTGTGTTCATGTATCCCTGTGAAGACTGGACAATAACAAAAACTATGCAAAAGAAAATTGATGCATTTGAAATGTGGTGTTTCAGAAGGATGCTAAAAATTAGTTGGAAAGATAAAATAACTAATGAAGAATGCTTGAAGAGAATGGAAAGCAGAAAGACCCTGATAAAAGAGATTGCTAAAAGGAAAACACAGTATGCTGGACATATAATGAGAGGATCATGCACACAGCAAGCTCTAAATGCCTTGGAAGGTAAATATGAAGGAAAAGCAATTAAAGAACGACCACGAAGATCATGGTTAGACGACATAAAAAGAGAGCTGGACTGGCATATAAAATTATTATGGGGAAATGAAAAAAGGAAAGAGAATGGAAATAAAGGTTTATGGACAAAACATAGAGCAAGTGAAGGGGAATTTAGCTATCTAGGAAGTCTGATAGCAACCGATGCCAGATGCAATAAAGAGATAGGAAGACGTATAACATTAGCAAATGAAGCTTTTTATAAGAGAAAGGAGCTGATGCAAAGTAAACTAAAACTAAACCTAAAAAAGAGATTGGTAAAAACATTGATATGGAGTGTGGCGTTGTATGGGGCGGAGACGTGGACAGTGAGAAAGGAAGATATAAAACGATTAGAGGCTTTTGAAATGTGGATCTGGAGAAAAATAAAAAAAGTAAAATACACAGAACATAAGACAAACGAGGGGAAGACAGAAGCCTGATAGATACAATTCGGAAAAGGCAGAGAATTTGGATGGGACATGTCCTCCGGCATGACTCTCTACTAAGAAACAATAATCGAAGGAAAAATGGAGGGAAGATAACAAGAGGTAGACTGAGAAAGATGATGTTGGAGTGGATGATTGATAAAGGATACCAAGAGCTCAAAGAAGAAGCAAGCAATCGATCGGAGTGGGAGAACTGGATACCTGGACCTGTCGAAAGACAGAAACACTGATGATGATGATGATGATGATGATGATGATGATGATGATGATGATGATGATGATGAAAAGATTGTCTGAGGACCAAGACAGGTGGAGACAAATCGTGACTGCCAACCTTCGAATCGAAGATGGCACACCATGACGATTGCTTTATCCATTAATCGCACGTATTGATTACCTGTTGTGCATTTCTTGTGACGTGTCCAGATGTTTCTTTATCGGAGACTGAAGTCATTGGAATGCCGATGATTGTCACCGCAAAGACAATATCGAACTTTATGCAAACTAGGACGTTGAAATTCTCTTCGTGGCAATTCTTCTGCTTCAGTTGAAGGTTGCGGCAAAGTGTTAGTAGTATATTTCTAGAATTTAGCCTAAAAAGTGTGTCGACAGTCACCGCAGATTCCTTTCGCAAAATAGTCTCTTTGGATTAGCACAAATCCAGTTCGATTACTGGGTCCATGCCAGTGTTTAATCTAGACTCCTGGACTCCGGGAGGGAAACTGAAAAAGCCGGGGGGGGGGGTAACTGACAAAGCCGGGAGGAATTCTGCTAGGGGCCGCTGTTAGTCCATGTAGTATTCCAAAATTTCCGGGGGGAATTTGAAATTCCAGAGGAAGGGCACTTTTCCCCCGGAAACGGCCTAGATTAATTAAACACTGGCCCATGCCCCTAAGAGCTACGTATGCGGCCAGGTGTTCTTTTGTTTTTTAAACTTATTGCAATATTAACGTTTTCTGGCCAATCAATATTATGAATTTTAGGACATTTTCTGACTTATTTATAAGATATCAAAATCGTTTTGGGAATACGTGTCAAATAGGCAAGACCATTTTCTGCACAAAATCCGGAAGTCGTAGAATCATTTACGATCTGTTGTCTAAGAGAGGGTCGACTGTGTCATTTCGTTTCAATTTTCCATTACAATATTTGCAAAAAATTGTTGCTGTTCTGTTTTATAATTGTTGTAAAACTCAATCTGCCTACAAAATGTACAGTAGCCACCTTGTTAGTACCTAACTGCTGACGCTTTTTTTGCGAATATATATATATATATATATATATATATATATATATATATATCTTAGACAACCCAGGACCATCATCGTCGTCGTCATCATCATCATCATCATCATTATCGTCGTCGTGAACCAGCGGTAGCTTTAGATAGCACATAATCCACGAACTGATTTGCATTGATTAAACTTTAAATCCGCATTCAATTGTAACTGCTTGAAAAATCTCTATGAGTAAAGAAGAGTATCACTTTGCATAAACTACGATACGGTCTTTGCGAGGTAAATTCTAAGTACGGAATGACTTCAGACGAACGAAAAGAAACACCTGGACGATAAGAAACACCTGTACACGTCGCAAGATGTGCAAAAACAGTCTATAGGCAAATGAATTATAGCGAAGTATAAGTACTTTTAGTCTTGATTTTATGTATTTGTGTTTTTTAATTCTTTGGCGGCAATATTACATCTCGCCTACCAAGGTTTAATCTACGCCGCCTCCGGGGGGGTTGTCACCCTCCCCGGAAATTTCAAATTCCACCGGAAATTTTGGCATACTATATCAACTTACAGTGCTCCCCCAAGCCCCCTTAGCTGACTTCTACCTCGGCCTTGTCAGTTTCCTCTCCGGAGTCCAGGAGTCTACTGTAGATTAACCACTGTCGCCTACTCTAATAAAAAAAATTCCGGACAGGCCCTGACAGAGCGGGTTAACATTGATGATCATCAAATCTGCTTCAAATCTATCTATCTATCTATCTATCTATCTATCTATCTATCTATCTATCTATCCATCCAGGGCCGGATTAAGGTCCGAGTGGGCCGGGGGGCTGAGAAAAAAGGCCGTCGCCTATACTGATAATCTCTGACGAGCAAAAAAAGGTAGTCGCCCTTTCAAATCGTGCTGACGAGCAAAAAAGGTTATCTCGAAAATCGGTGGGCCTATTTTCATGGTGGGCCTGGGGCTGCAGCCCCCTTAGCCCCCGCCTTAATATGGCCCCGTATCTATCTATCTATCCATCTATCTATCTATCTATCTATCTATCTATCTATCTATCTATAAATTCACAGTCATGGTATTGCCTGGGCTCTATATTTCTGCGCCAGCATTATCTATCTGCAGAGCTAATTTTTGCTACAAACGATCGCTAAGTTACGTCGCAAGCCATTTTTAAAATTTCAGCATAATCTTCATTAGTACATGATCGCATTTCGTTGCGTGTTCTCTCCTTCGGCGCACAATCCTGACTGTATATAATTATCGGCTTCTGCGCAAACGAACACCTGTAACTTCCATATGTGCAAGAGATCGCGCATGCGCATTGAGGGGATTTCAATGCGTAGTAACCGGTAACCAGTACGCATGCGTGGGTATAGAGGTTTTACGAGTAATAGAAATCGCGCATGCGCATTGAGAGAATTTTGATGCGTGGTCTGGAAGCTTTAACGGTATATAGCCAAATTGTAGAAAGTGTTAACTCAAATTTCATCTACTAATGCAAGTAACTTTCCCGTGATTTGCCAATTTCTTATTCAAATGCTTTGCTATATAGTATATACACTACACTGACTACAGTTTCATAGGCTGCCTTTATAAGAGAATAAAGATATTCACTTTCAATGTTGTGGTAATAAACATAGGTGTTACACAAACGCTTTTTACGTTTTTTTTCTCGCCAACAAAAAACGCGTTTTTTTACTTTTATTTTTTACGTTTTTTATTTTATTGCGTTTTCAACGGCTTTTTAATATTTATGGTATTTCCATTATTTCTAGATCATAGGTCAGACAAACGGTGAATCAAATTTTGCCACCACAGTAAAAAAATTCACATGTTAATTTTTCTGTTGGCTAAAAATTAAATGAACCGTTTTTTCAACGTTTAATATTTTCAGAAAAACGCGTTTTTACGTTTTTTATTTCAGATTTTACGTTTGCAACATTTATGCTAATAAACATTTTTCTATTACTTTCCAGATAGGTCACCGTCACACTTTATTTTTACAGCAACAATTTCTAAAACGTTAATAAAATATTCATGCAAATATAACATTGAACCACTGTGGCAAATGCAAAAACATTAATATAGAGAAGCCTATAGAAATCATGAAAAATTAACTCCTGAAGCAAAACATGATGAGGTATGCAAACGTTATCTCAAAGAAGCAGGGACGTAGCTAGGCATGGGCTGGGGGGCTCAAGCCTCCCCAAAACTGAAGCTAGTCCCCCCAAACGAATTCAAGCCCAACTAGAGTTGCGGGCTCAAACGTTTGTTTGTTCACAAGAATTGTACATTGGATATTGAAAAACTCATAAACACCTTTGTTGAACGACTGGATAGGCGAGCAAAGTTCTATTAAATGTAATGTATGTTACAGTCAAAACGTGTAATTAGACATTACACGAAATGACTAAAAGTTTCAGTCATTGTGTGTAATGTCCAATAGGGTCAATCATTGCATGCAATGGCTAAAATAACCAGCAATTTCATGAAAAGACTAACTTTTCTAATGATTCATTTCATACTTTGACTGACCGCTATATATTCGCTAATATAATCCTTCAAGACTGCGATTTCTGCGTCTCAGGCTGTGCTTATGTGATCGAGAAATAAGAGGGGTCTTAAGATAGCTGGTTTCTTGTATCACAGGTTTTACAGACCACAAAAACATTATAAAAATGAGACCCTGTTTGACATTGGCCTGCAGAAGGACTATTGCAACAGTAGGCTATGGGCCTAGATATGAAAAGTTAAGAGGAGTGATGAAACGAATTATATCCACATTATCATGTGTCCCCATCTGCATTGCATCAAACCGTACTGGAATATTCAATATAGTCTGCCTCAATTTTATTCTAGAGCGTTCGAAATGCCACGAAAAATGGTGAGCTATGTCAAACGACACTAAACAAAGTCTTCCAGAAATCTATTCTCTGTTAAATATCTACAAAGTCGATCGAGACAAAGAAGGGGTCTTAAGATAACTACAGTGTAGTTTCTTGTGTCACAGGTTTTACAGACCACAAAAATATTATAAAAATGATACTCTGTTTGACATTGGCCTGCAGAAGGACTATTGCTACAGTAAGCTATAGATATGAAAAATTCAGAGGAGTGATGAAACAAATTAAATCCACATTCTCTTGTGTTTCCATCTACATTGCATCAAACCGATCCAACATAGCAGAAACAAGTCAGTCGCAGTACAACATATCACAGATATGTCAATCGTTGTACAACATAGCACAGATATGTCAGTTGCAGTACAACATAGCAGAGACATAACATTCTCTGTACTGCATAGCAGAGACATGTCAGTCACGGTAAAACATAGCAGAGACATGTCAGTCACGGTACAACATAGCACAGATATGTCAGTTGTTGTAGAACATACATGTAGCACAGATATGTCAGTCGCGGTACAACATAACACACATGTCGGTCTCAGATGGGAGGATATCCCTGGAGGGAAGGAGTTGTTCAGGGGCAATCTTGGGCTTTAGCCCCCCTACACATAAAATCCTGGCTACGTCCCTGCAAAGAAGAAAAATTGTGAGAAGTTGTGAGACATGTTTAAAACCCTTTCCGGTCGCATGTCCCACTGGGTGGGACATTCCGGTCCTATGTCCCACCACACGGGCCCCTATGTCCCACCACACGGGCCATCAGCTTTTTCAGTTCCTTTCAAGTCCTAAGTCCCACTGTGTGGGCCATAATGCATTAGGCTGTTCTAGAGTATTCTAATATCTATGTTATTTTTATATCACTGGGTTATTTCATTAGTTTCATTTTCATAAGTCAAAGTAATAAGAGCTTTGTTTATATGAAAACTTATCTGACAGAGGGTACTCCGGGTAGGGAAGGCTATATCTCAACCAATTAGAGTCCGATTTTCAAACTTTTTGATTTATTTAGTTCCACATACATCCCCCTAAAACTTTGCCGCTGACTGAAGATAGGTTACCTCTCAAAAAATTTAGCTGCACAATTTTTTACATAAAAAATTTGAATTTTTTGAGGGGGGCCCTTTTAGGCCCCAGGGGTGGACCCCATTACAAATATTTTAAATTTGTGCACGGATTGCTGGAAAGAGGAATAAAAATGCAAAGCAATGGTGTTTACCGCATCCTTCTAGCTTTACAATAGCCTGGGATATTGCTAGTTTCAAAAAAAAAGAACAAGCTTCATTCGAACCGGCAACTTAGCCCAAAAAATAATTGGACTACTGTGGGAGGGCACAAAAATTTAATAGGACCGGAAAGGGTTAATCCGCCTATAGCAGATTTTCTGGAAGAGAATTCGAATGCAGAATGTTTACATCCATATTGAAAAATACTTTAAAATAATAACCTCACATTAATACAATTTGAAATCAATACTTAACACTTTGCAACAAACTTTAAATCTTAACACAAAATCAAAAATGAAGTGAATAACACACCTAAGCAATTGCCTTCCTTGACAAAATCAATAAAAGATGTGAACTTGCCAAAAGAGACAAAGACATACTGAAACACTGGTTTTAACTTAGGCCAAAACAAATATCATGAATGTCTATCGCAATATTCATGCAAGGCATCATAAAATATTTAATTCTTCAGTATATTATTAGGCAGTGGCATCGCGATGGGGGCGGACCACACCGGGTGACACCACCTAGGCGGGGGTGACACCAAACAAGGATGACCTTTTTGCTTATCACAGCATTTGAGAAGAAAAAATAAGGAAGAATTAGAAGAGGTCCCAAGTCTAAACGATTTTACCGCACTGTGTGACACCAACCCTAGCGACGCCACTGTTATTAGGAGAAAATATCATGATACATTAACAACATAATCATTTATCTGAACATCAATAGTGTCCAAACCATTTCAGAGACTTCCCTCTGTTAATTCATTTGTATTTGCTCTCGTGCTACATCATGTTTGCTCAAACCACCGACAACCTTTCTTTTAATATTTCATTGGAGACAAGTTTATGACAGCAAGAGCATAAAATCAAATCTCCAGAAAAAATCACTTTCATCAGAGTGAAGACAGCAATGCTTGAGAAAATTGGTTTCTTCTGCAAACATTTCGTCACAAAATGCACACCCAAATGGTTTCATCAAAAATCGAGTTTTCTTTGGTTGCTTATCCCAGACCATCCCACCAGACGATTTGTTAGGAATTTTGCAAGGATACCATTTTCGCCCAGTGTGTATTTTTTGATGTTTTATGACCATCCATTTACGACTAAATCCTTTGCCGCCAATATGAATACTTTCATGAATTTTAAGATTGCTTAATCGACTAAAAGATTTTCTGCATACTTTACAAACATAAGGTTTTTCTCCCGTATGAATCCGTTCATGTCTCTTAAGACTGACTGAATGTCTGAATGTCTTATTGCATATTTTACAGACATACGGTTTTTCTCCTGTATGAATTCCTTCATGAACTTTGAGATTTTCCAATTTATTGAATGATTTCTTACATATATCACAAGCATAAGGTCTTTCTCCTGTATGAATTATTTCATGGCTCTTAAGATGGCTTAATCGACTGAATGATTTGCTGCATAATTTACAGACATATGGTTTTTCTTCTGCATGAATTCTTTCATGATATTTAAGAGATGCTGAATGACTGAAAGGTTTCCTGCATACTTTACAAATATATGGCTTTTCTCCTGTATGAATTCGTTCATGTCTCTTAAGACTGTGTAATTGATTGCATATCTTACTGCATATTTTACAGACATACGGCTTTTCTTCAGTATGCCCTCTTTCATGAACTTTGAGAGTTTCTAACTGACTGAATGATTTCTTGCATTTATCACAAGCATAAGGTCTTTCTCCCGTATGATGAATTCTTTCATGACTCTTAAGATTGCCTAATCGACAGAATGATTTGCTGCATATTTTACAGATATATGGCTTTTCTGCCGTATGAATTCTTTCATGAACTTTGAGACTGTATAGTCGACTGAATGATCTCCCGCATATATGACAAACATATGGTCTTTCCCCCGTATGAATTCTTTCATGACTCTTAAGATCACATGATTGCCTGAATGATTTGCTGCATAATTTACAAACATATGGTTTTTCTCCTGTATGAATTCTTTCATGAATTAGTAATGCACGTTTGCTGCTCAATGTTTTGTCACATGTATTACAACTATTCAGTCTTGTGACGTTCTGCATGCTCTCAGTAAAGATCATGAGATCTATAACTTCAAATATTTTGCTAAATATTCTACTTTAATGAAGCTGTTCTCTGGAAAGCAAAACACCAAATAGTGATCATTGATAATGTTTGTTCATGGAAGCAATCAAAAACGTTCTTTCTCGGTATCAATAAGATTTTCTGATTTCTTGAAGGCTGCATAAAATTTCAAGTGTCACAAAATCTACAAGTCAATCTGGCTATATTAAACACAAAATCAACAAATAAAAGTTAGGAAAAAATCAAATTACAATGTGAAATTCATAAGCATTAGTTATAGGAAAATGTTATCAATAAAATAATTAAATTTAACTTGCTTTGAAAACTATCAACAGCAGAGTTTATTAAAAATGAAAAGTGAATAACTTCTTTCACTTTCCGTCAAAACTTTAAAGTTTAAAACACCAATGATAAATAATCTGTAACAGTAAATTCGTAAGCACTGTATTAGGGTTATAGCATAAGAATCTGTCACTGACATCAATTTACCTTTCAAACTTCATTTCTCTGCAGGAGAGTATTGCAGGAATACACAAAAGCAAAAATGTATATCTTAGTGACTAGTAGAGGTGGTAATGGGTACCTGCTGGCATCCATTTTTACCTGGGCAGTAGAATTGGTTGTGTGTGTGTGTGTGTGTGTGTGTGTGTGTGTATGTTCTTTTGCATAGAAAAGTTTTCTATGGCAGAAGAGGTGACTCTCAAATAATGTGGTGGTCGAAGAAAAACTGGTTTAAAATTGTATAATTCGCTTTAATGTAATAACAAACGTATTTGCAATACTACTGATACAATCGCAACCTCTTTAAATTTAAGCAAACCTTAGTGATGCTATTATCTGAAGTCTTACAATTCATTTCAATTTTAAAATGCTCTATTCCTGGTCGGCCATGTCTTTGGTCCACAAACCATAGTCTTCTCAGTGTGCCCCAAGCACGAAACTACTTGCTCCTGAAACGAGGTTTTGAATCAGTTGGTCCTATCCTTTGGAATGCTCTTGACGCCAGTATGCATGGCTTAGCAAACCCTAGTTCTATGGCCCTATTTTTGAAACGACTTAAACTTATCTCTTTGTCAATATTCAGTAATTGCAGCGGGAGCGCTTCTGAGTGATTCTTTAGAAGAGGCGCTATACAAATATTTTGTTACATTACATTACATGTTACATTACATCAATGTATGCAAAGGATTTCAAAGTGCTGTACGACCTCTTGTTTGTTCGTCAACAGTTCTTGGCTATAAATGTCAACGTAGCCCTTATTCTGAAATCCTGGCTACGCCACTATAGGCAGTTGTTCGCTATACTGAGCTACCGGACATTGTGTCCATTGTCTCCACTGGTACATACGGGTCTTAATGAAACCAGCATTCTTATCATAATGACAATTTTAATATACTTGCGTCAACAATTTTCTTGTCTAATTATTAGAGTACGATCTGAAGAAACTCACTCGAAAAGTATCCCCAAAATGTTAAAATAAAAGGAATTCGCAAAATTTAACTTTATATTTAAACGCTAACATTTCTTTGTGGTTTACACAAAATGGTGCCGATCAGAATGTTACCATCGATGGTAAGGAGCAGGACTCAATATCTTAATATTCGATCATCAGCAGTTTTAGCACTTGTTGACTTCCCTTCTGCGCAGGGGCCCAAAATTTCTCTCGGCGGGCATTCCAATGTGCAAAATAAAGAGTTGGGACTGGAATAGTGGCGGAAGATGACAGACAGAGTGGGTTACGTGCTGGAGCGTCAGGTTGACGGAGCGGGTTCAAGTTCCGGTAGTGCCCCTAGTGGCTTTCACACAGGCAGTAATGCCTTCTAAGCCACTTTAAATCATGCTAAGTTAACAACTACACCATGGGGGCCGTCCATAAATGACGTCACGCGATTTTGGCAGTTGTTTGACCCCCTCCCCTATTCACAAGTCGTCAAAAATGTCAGATCCTAAAACTGACGTCTCAATGCGTTAACCCCCCCTCTTACAAATGTCAACATTAATGTTTCGATGCACTTATTTCTTCAATGAAGCGGGTATTGCAATCATTGGCGTAGCTAGGAAAAAATCTCGACCGGTGCAAACCAGCCGCCCTTTTCCTTCTTTTCTTTTCTTCGCCCTTTCTGTCTCTCCTCCTACCTTCCCCTCCTCCCATTTTTAATGGGGATCCGGGAGTATAACCCCCTTAAATTTTTAAAAATTACAAATGCCCGCGTGTGAATTTTAACGCATTTTAGACACACAAAAAGACACTTGAGAATTTGGGATGTGCAACTTTCTTCTCTGTCATTGTGAACGTTAATTAAAAATGTCAGGTTCACTTCTCGAGTAGTGAAGTTTTTATCATAATGTACAACACGTACTCAGTGGCGGTTCCAACACTTTGATGAATGGGGATGCATTCCTCCACTGGGGTTCCGGATTACCTTTTTTGCTGGTCAACCTATTTTCGGTGAGTTTTTTAAAAATATAGTGAACAATACTGTAAATTACCCTATTTTTCTTGCTTGTCGGCTTTTTTATGGCAAGGTTTCTTAACATTTAGTGAGCAAAAAATTACTAGCAAAGACCTTTTTCGTTTTTCTTGTTTTTTCTTCTTCACTTTGCATCACCCCAACCAACTTCCATTTTTAAACTACAGAGAATACTATTGCCAGACGTGTGGATGGCTAGCAATTTTGACAGGCAAGTGAAGAGCACCTAGTAATCAAGTTTTTTCAAAAATTAGGGCACTATCTCTTGTATATCAAAAGTGCTTGGCATTCAGAATTTTGCCTGTGACATTATCTACTGCTTAACGCCGTGCATTTCTATGTGTAAATTCACGCCCACATTCACTATCCGTTTATTCCGTCAGAATATACATACTTTAGCACCAAATTCGATCATTTACACTCGCATGCTGTTTTGCGTCGTTCCCAATGACAACTGTAAATATAACATACTTCCGGATACCTTTACTGTGGCTTTACAGGGCATGAAGTGTGACCACCCCGTATATTGCTTAACGCCATGCATTTCTATGTGTAAATTGACGCCCACATTCACTATCTGTTTATTCCGTCAGAATATATATAATTTAGCAACAAATTCGATCATCTCAACTCCATGCTGTTCTGCGTCATTCCCAATGACAACTGAAAATATAACGTATCTCCTGATACTTTTACAGGGCCTGAAGTGTGACCACCCCATATGTTGCTTAAATTGGACATTTCTAAACTACAGAGAATGGTATTGGAAGACGTGTGAATGGCTAGCACTTTTGACAGGCAAGTGAAGTGCACCTATTAATCAAGTTTTATTTCAAAAATTAGGCCACAGCTCTTGTATTTCAAAAGTTCTTGGCATTCAGAATTTTGCCTGTGGCATTCTCTATTGCTTAAATTGGACATTTTTAATTTAATATCATAGGAATGGATATTTTGCCCTATTCGAACCATCAGCAGTGACACGTCGGAAAACCATCCCTACCCATCTGAAACACTGATACATATACGCCAATCCTGAACTAGGAACATGTTGCTATTATGTTTGTGTGTCATCGTAGTAGACGCAGCGGCGATCTTCTGCTCCGAACTTGAGATAGTAGGGGTTGGCAGCCTTCTTTATCAGCGCATTCCATTGGGTCATGCCAGATGCTATGCGATAACGACGAGACTAAACGCCGTACAGCTTGAGCCTACCCGACTGGAGAAGCCAGTTTGGCGCGAAAAGTAGTAACCAACCAGTTGCCGTCTTGTAGAACCTACAATACCAGGTTCACCCCCTCCCCACCCCCACCCGCAATAAAAATCTCATCGGATTTTCACGATTTGCACAAGTTGCCCTGGGCGGTCCGACCGGTGCAATTGCACCGGTTTGCACCAATGTAGCTACGCCACTGATTGCAATGAATTCATTTGAAAATACTCGTAATAATTATTGCTAAAATGGCGCCCAAAATGCCGGCACCGTCCAAATAGAGGACTGTTACCCCCATCCTTTTCGATGGAACACACGATGTTCACTCAGGGTCGCCGATCTATGACAGTATCTGGTAGACAGACATAAAGTCCCGGCAACGTCCCAAAAATCTCCGACGACGCCGTAGTCTCAACAATGTTATGTTTACAGAAGTCTATGAAGACGATAAGGCGTGTGGTCGCCTCAATTGCGCAGTAGACCACACTCACAAGAAGGTCCGCCCCAAAAAAACAGCAACGTGGTAAGCCTGAATGAAACTCCAGTGAAACTTCGGAAAAACCGTATAAGGCCTAAAAGTTCGCAGCATGCACAATTGCACATCGCATCATAGGCGCCTTCTTGTGAACTATATTTATTTATATGATCGCTTCCACCAGAGGCGTAGCGACGGGGGGTATATCAGTATATGTACCCCCCAAATCAGTCAATCTTAAAGTTTTATGTGATTTACATGTGGTTATATGTGCTTTATATGGTTTATAGTTAAGATTTATACCCACGCAAAATATTTATGCCCTCCCAAATCAAATTCCTGGCTACGTCCCTGGCTTCCACCTGCAGTATATAGGTCTACTGCATTTCAACCTGTGAAAATATGCATAATTTTCCAACATTTAAAATAAAATATAATTACTTCATATTAGGGTTCCAAATTACTTGTAGGCGATCTTAACGAGCCTTGCAATTAACTCATTTCGATCGAAACGTTCCCAGAGTGGATCGGGTGCTTGAAACTGGTAGCAAAGCTCAGTATCCTTTGTAGTACAGCGATAAAATGCGTACGCCTCTTTACACAGACTGGGAACGTAAAAGCCACCGTCAATCATCGAATCCGGAGAGTAACTCTTAAGGTCGGTGTGTTGAATTGGCGAACTGAAATTTTGAAGAAAATAACACGGACAGAAATCCTGTGAACAAAACTCTAGATGACATTTCATCAGACACTTCAACCACAAATAACGATCCATTTCATGAAATTTGGATTCCAATTCTTCAAGACTCAATCCCAGTTGAGACGCTTTCTCAGAAGTTGGCGTTAAAGCTTCAATGCAATACAATAGGCAATTCTTCAAAGTGTATTGAGATCGAGCAATCGATTTCTCAATCCTCGTCTTTCCAATCATATAGGCCTCTCTTGCATTGGCACAACTAGCCATAATCATGTCGCTCTCGGCTTTGGAAAATGAAATCCTAGCGCAAGATTCCGAATATGGAACCCAAGGATAAAGTTTCTGAGGGCGATCAAAGATCAAATTGCATCCGAACGTCTTTATTTCATCGCTCACATTGGCTATGGCTCCATCCGGCCACCAGCCATCAACATGAATTCAAGGAACAATATCGATTGAAATATAATCTCCAAAACGGAAATTCAGAGGTTTCATCAACTGGATGCTTGACGTTTTCTCTCCAGCATCGAACATTTTTCTTATAGGAAATTCCAAATTCGACTTGAAACTCTGTTGACTTTCAATATTAACCAGGGCGTTATATAATATGGTTGTAAATTGCCAATTAAGTTTTTCAGTGCATAGTATTCCATCTTTCCCAAAGAAGCGGTCAAAATCGCTTGTTTCGTCTAATATTGTTGGGTTTCGCTTTAGACGAACGAAACCTGTGGGAAGTTCTGGAGACTGAGAAACTTCGCAAAGTTCACTGATCTTTGTAAGAACAACACAAAAATCGAATTCATCTGGTTTATTGAGTCTTGTTTTTTCATTTGAGCTTCCAACCAGCTAAGGTTTTATTGCAAATCTTGGATCCAGTTTTTCAATCTCTTTCGCAGTGGCGTCCATCAAATCTATCACTTCTTCAGTGATTTCGTTAACTAAAAAATGACGAAATGCATATTCGCCTTTTCCCCATAGTAATCTTGGAACAGTGTTAACACGACATTTTCTACGGGCATGTGTTCTAACTTGGCAATCAACAGACTGAACCATAATTTCCATTTGCTTTGTATTCGTATTCGTCAGTCGGAGAATATATGTTTCATCATTGCGATCTATAACTGCCTTGACTATAGGCCTATGAGAGGAGTTAGTTGAAGACCGTTGCGGTATTTCGACTAGGCCTATCGCACTATTTCCGTATTTTTCTTTATTTGACGCATCGACTTCATGAGAAATAAGCGAGTCCTTAAAAATGTTGTCTGCATAATGCAATGGAGTACTTCCGAAAACGTCCGTTTCATTGATATTGCAACCAATTGCGATCAATTCTTTTACAATTGTATGCCGCAAATCATCTGCGGAATATTTTTCATTATCCCCTAGAAATCTCCACTTACCAACTAACCAAATATTAGTGAAAAAAATGGCGACCAAATGCAAAGCTGTTCTTCGCTGCTGGTCTTTGCTTGACACTATTTGGTCTTGATATGTCTCAATTAAAGTGAGCAATCTCAAATAAATCCACAGGTAAAATTTTCTCAATAAGGAGTCGTTGCAAAGCTAATCTGCATCTAACATCCAGTTGAAAACTACCTATTGACTGCGATTCATCATGCTTTTTACATATGTTGCAAAAGAATCGTTCCAAAGCTAAATTACTTCTATTAACCAGTTGAAAATCGCTTGAAAACTGTGTTTCTGTCTGCCGGAAAACGTTTAAAATCGCCCCTTTCTCTTTCAAAGCGTTTTTAATTGAAGACGGCGTTTCCGTAATGCATCCCTCAGCTATATCCAATGGCGAAAATTGTTCAAAGCTTAAGGCATTCACATCTATATCTTGTTTTTTCAACAACGTTTCAACTATTTCCATTTTCTTCGCAATCCATTCTTGATTTCTCACGTTGAAATCGCATCGCTCATCGTTTGCATCAAATAAAATTGTGAATATTTCCTTTCTTTTCTTC
>JACLAT010000076.1:112500-162500 GCA_018105865.1 Metaphire vulgaris
AATTTCACAGGGTGAGACTTTAAAAATCAAAACTTTTTTTCCTCATGGTACTCGTTGGCACCCTAATATATAGGCCTATATATATATATATATATATATATATATATATATATATAAGCGGTGTCAAAATCTTGGCCCGCGGACCAATCTTGGCACGCGGGCTGATTTTAATTGGACCGTGAAAACATTAACGTATTACAATTTATTACTAAAAGTTTATGCGTGAAATTGGCTGTTAGGCATGACTAGAATACGGTTTGTCATAGTTAAAACAATAGGTTGTAATCAAATCAAAGTAAATATTGTAATGATTGAATGACCTTTTAATGTTTTTGTCATCCAGCACGCGTGCCATCCAGCACGCGTGCCAACCAGCACGCCTGCAAACCAGCACGCGTGCCATCCAGCACGTGTGCCATCCAGCAGGCGTGCCAACCAGCACGCGTGCCATCCAGCACGAGTGCTATCCAGAACGCGTGCCAACCAGCAAGCGTGCTGGATGGCACGCGTTCCAACCAGCTCGCGTGCCTCCAGCACGAGTGCCAAGCAGCACGCGTGCCAACCAGCACAAGCACGCGTTCCATCCAGTACGCGTGCCATCCAGCACGCGTGCCATCCAGCACGCGTGCCAACCATCACGCGTGCCAACCAGCACCAGCACGCGTTCCATCCAGTACGCGTGCCATCCAGGACGCGTGCCATCCAGCACGCGTGCCATCCAGCACGCCTGCCAACCAGCACGCCTACCAACCAGCACGCGTGCCATCCAGCACGTGTGCCATCCAGCACGCGTGCCAACCAGCACGCGTGCCAAACAGCACGCGTGCCATCCAGCACGAGTGCCATCCAGAACGCGTGCCAACCATCACGCGTGCCAACCAGCACCAGCACGCGTGCCATCCAGTACGCGTGCCATCTAGCACGCATGCCATCCAGCACGCGTGCCATTCAGCACGCGTACCATCCAGCACGCGTGCCATGCAGCACGAGTGCCATCCAGCACGCGTTCCAACCAGCACGCCTGCCGACCAGCACGCGTGCCATCCAGTGCGCGTGCCATCCAGCACGCCTGCCAACCAGCACGCCTACCAACCAGCACGCGTGCCATCCAGCACTTGTGCCATCCAGCACGCGTGCCATCCAGCACGCGTGCCAACCAGCACCCGTGCCATCCAGCACGAGTGCCATCCAGAACGCGTGCCAACCAGCAAGCGTGCCATCTAGCACTCTTGACAACCAGCTCACGTGCCATCCAGCACGCGTGCTATCTAGCACGCGTGCCATCCAGCACCCGTGCCATTCAGCACGCGTGCCATCCAGTGCGCGTGCCATCCAGCACGCGTGCCATGCAGCCTGCCGACCAGCACGCCTGCCAACCAGCACGCGTGCCATCCAGCACGCGTGCCATTCAGCACGCGTGCCATCTAGCACGCGTGCCATCCAGCACGAGTGCCATCCAGAACGTGTGCCAACCAGCAAGCGTGCCAATCAGCACGCTTGCCATCCGTTTACTTCAGATTTTTAGATAGCTCAGATTTTGGTATATAATATTAACAAGCATTTATGCATTTGGCCCTGAGGACATGGAAAACATGTTATTTGGCCCGCCGCCCAAAAAAGTCTTGACACCCCTGATATATAGCTATATAAATGAACAAAAATTATATAGACCTAAAGCTACTTGAACTAAGATCTAAATATATATATATATATGTATATATGTATATATATATATATATATATATATATATATATATATATATATATATATATATATATATATATACATGTATACATGGTGTAGACCCTATACATGAAGTATATTTGGATATATATATGGATTGGATATCTTATATATAAATTATAAATAGTTGATATATATACATAATTATATATATACATAATTATATATATATATATATATATTTATATATTTATATATTTATATTTATATATATTTTTTTATATATTTTTTTATGAGAAAAAAAATTTGTCCGGAGACAGAAATTAATGTGTGTTAACTCTCGTCAGGTTCTTCGAGGTCGGCCACGGAAAAAGTTCCTCGAAACGATATGGCGTTGACACGCTGTATGGCCATAGACAAGCGCTGAAATAGAAAGCTTCCTTCCCTTTTGTCTCCGGAAGACTCTGAAATACGACGACCTAGTTGTCTGATGAAAATCTGTGCGTCGAGACTTATTGGGCCGAAGGACTCAAAGGCCAATGGCAGGAAATTGTAATCTGTTGTCAGATCTGCGTATTTGGTGTTTTTTCGTACTGCTGCTGCCTCAGCAGCCGCACCTGCCAACAAAGACGTGATGGGTAGATGGGTGGCAGCGACTGTGTCTGCCACGGTTACATCCCAAATCAGGCTACGGCCGGCGTGCCACGGGATCAGAGTGAGGCCGTCCGGTCTTCTACCGTCAGAACGCGAGAGGTCGGGTGGTTCTTTGACAGATGGAATGCCCGCTCGAAGAAGCGCCCGGTAGACCACGTCATTAATCACTGTGTGACGTGGAACGCGACCTGGGCCGAGTGAGCAAGACAGACCATGAGACCCGACTTCCAACACCTGTTCCCCACAAGGGCAGATGTGCCGTTCACAGGTGTTGGCACCGAGGCGGAGGCCGACGACGATTCTGACTGCCTCGTCGTCCATGCGCAGTCCACAGGAAGCGATGGGCAGCGCATAAAGCCAGTCCCCGGCGTGATCCGCTGAAACGGCCCGTAGACGTGCCTGATGGTACTGCCGTTGGTCAGATTGGAGTAGGTGGTTAAACTCCCTGAGAATCAGAGGACGATCCCAAGTGGACTGCTTGTGGAGAGGGCCCGAACCAGGATTATCCATTTGGCTCATTTCCCTCCACTGGGCGATGATCTCGGTCTCACGTGGGTCCGTAGGCAGACTTGCCTTCAGAAGAATGGACGACTGGAGATCTCGGGTGCTCGCAGCTGAAGCCAAAAAGGCAGACGGTGCAAGCGCAGACACCCGGCGGATCCCCAGTCCCCCATCTCTGATTGGGAGCGTAGCCTGTACCCATTGACTGTCTGACAGACGCAGATTAAGGATTTGGTTCAGTCCCTCACGCATAGCGTCGTCGAAGTTTTCTAATAATGGATGGCCTGTGCATGGTGTGCATCGTAAAAGGTGCAAAAGTTTAGAATGGGTGAGCGACATACTAAGCAAAATTAGGGCGTCCTGTTTAGCGATCAGCGTCAAGCGGTTCAGTGCCATGTTTAGCTCGTTAGAGCGGTGTGACATAAGGGACCCAAAGGCCTGAGTGATGGAGTATATTTATATATTTATATATATACATATATATTTATTTATTTACCGGACAATTTTTTTCATCATAAGTCCTCGGGAATGAAGTACTGAGGGCATATATATATATATATATATATATATATATATATATATATATATATATATATATATATATATATATATATATATATATATATATATATATATATATATATATATATATATATATAAGCAGTGTCAAAATCTTGGCCGCGGACCAATCTTGGACCGCGGGCTGATTTTAATTGGACCGTGAAAACATTAACGTATTACAATTTATTACTAAAAGTTTATGCGTGAAATTGGCTGTTAGGCATGACTAGAATACGGTTTGTCATAGTTAAAACAATAGGTTGTAATCAAATCAAAGTAAATATTGTAATGATTGAATGACCTTTAATGTTTTTCGTCATCCAGCACGCGTTCCATCCAGCACGCCTGCAAACCAGCACGCCTGCCAACCAGCACGCGTGCCAACCAGCACGCGTGCCAACCAGCACGCGTGCCATCCAGCACGAGTGCCAAGCAGCACGCGTGCGCAGAAGCAGCACGCGTGCCAACCAGCACATTCTCGCGTTCCATCCAGCACGCGTGCCATCCAGCACGCGTACCAACCTGCACGCGTGCCAACCAGCACCAGCACGCGTTCCATCCAGTACGCGTGCCATCCAGCACGCCTGCCATCCAGCACGCCTGCCATCCAGCACGCCTGCCAATCAGCACGCGTGCCATCCAGCACGTGTGCCATCCAGCATGCGTGCCAACCAGCACGCGTGTCATCCAGCACGAGTGCCAAGCAGCACGCGTGCCATCCAGCACGCGTGCCATCCAGCACGCGTGCCATCCAGCACGCGTACCAACCTGCACGCGTGCCAACCAGCACCAGCACGCGTTCCATCCAGTACGCGTGCCATCCAGCACGCGTACCAACCTGCACGCGTGCCAACCAGCACCAGCACGCGTTCCAACCAGCACGCGTGCCAACCAGCACGCGTGCCATCCAGCACGAGTGCCAAGCAGCACGCGTGCCAAGCAGCACGCGTGCCAACCAGCACATTCTCGCGTTCCATCCAGCACGCGTGCCATCCAGCACGCGTACCAACCTGCACGCGTGCCAACCAGCACCAGCACGCGTTCCACCCAGTACGCGTGCCATCCAGCACGCCTGCCATCCAGCACGCCTGCCATCTAGCACGCCTGCCAATCAGCACGCGTGCCATCCAGCACGTGTGCCATCCAGCATGCGTGCCAACCAGCACGCGTGTCATCCAGCACGAGTGCCAAGCAGCACGCGTGCCATCCAGCACGCGTGCCATCTAGCACGCGTGCCATCCAGCACGCGTACCAACCTGCACGCGTGCCAACCAGCACCAGCACGCGTTCCATCCAGTACGCGTGCCATCCAGCACGCGTACCAACCTGCACGCGTGCCAACCAGCACCAGCACGCGTTCCAACCAGCACGCGTGCCAACCAGCACGCGTGCCATCCAGTACGAGTGCCAAGCAGCACGCGTGCCAAGCAGCACGCGTGCCAACCAGCACATTCTCGCGTTCCATCCAGCACGCGTGCCATCCAGCACGCGTACCAACCTGCACGCGTGCCAACCAGCACCAGCACGCGTTCCATCCAGTACGCGTGCCATCCAGCACGCCTGCCATCCAGCACGCCTGCCATCTAGCACGCCTGCCAATCAGCACGCGTGCCATCCAGCACGTGTGCCATCCAGCATGCGTGCCAACCAGCATGCGTGTCATCCAGCACGAGTGCCAAGCAGCACGCGTGCCATCCAGCACGCGTGCCATCCAGCACGCGTGCCATCCAGCACGCGTACCAACCTGCACGCGTGCCAACCAGCACCAGCACGCGTTCCATCCAGTACGCGTGCCATCCAGCACGCGTACCAACCTGCACGCGTGCCAACCAGCACCAGCACGCGTTCCAACCAGCACGCCTACCAACCAGCACGCGTGCCATCTAGCACGTGTGCCATCCAGCACGCGTGCCAACCAGCACGCGTGCCAAACAGCACGCGTGCCATCCAGCACGCGTGCCATCCAGCACGAGTGCCATCCAGCACGTGTGCCATCCAGCACGCGTGCCAAACATCACGGGTGCCAACCAGCACGCGTGCCATCCAGCACGCGTGCCATCTAGCACGCGTGCCATCCAGCACGCGTGCCATCCAGCACGCGTGCCATCAGCACGCGTGCCATCCAGCACGCGTGCCATCCAGTGCGCGTGCCATCCAGCCCGCGTGCCATGCAGCACGAGTGCCATCCAGCACGCGTGCCAACCAGCACGTCTGCCGACCAGCACGCCTGCCATCCAGCACGCGTGCCATCCAGCACGCGTGCCATTCAGCACGCGTGCCATCTAGCACGCGTGCCATCCAGCACGAGTGCCATCCAGAACGTGTGCCAACCAGCAAGCGTGCCAATCAGCACGCTTGCCATCCGTTTACTTCAGATTTTTAGATAGCTCAGATTTTGGAATATAATATTAGCAAGCATTTATGCATTTGGCCCGCGAGGACATGGAAAACATGTTATTTGGCCCGCCGGCCAAAAAGTCTTGACACCCCTGATATATAGCTATATAAATGAACAAAAATTATATAGACCTATAGCTACTTGAACTAAGATCTATATATATATATATATATATATATATATATATATATATATATATATATATATACACACACATATATACATACATACATACATACACTTGGTGTAGACCCTATACATGAAGTATATTTGGATAGATATATGGATTGGATATCTTGTATATAAATTATAAATAGTTTATATATATATATATATATATATATATATATATATATATATATATACTTGATACTAAAATTAAGCGCATAGGGATAATGAGCTACTTCGGTGCTGCTTTGAAAGTTCTGTAGAAATTAACAAGATTTTACTTACTTAGGCTACTTACTTTACTTTTATCAGGAAGTGATAGAAATTCAGCCATAATTTTTATTTACTTTTGGGTTTGTTCAATAATTTACTTTCAATTAAGCTATTTAATGTTTATAAAGGCAAAATTCATAGTTCTGCAGTCTGCACCACTAAAAATTATTGCTGACCAATCATATTAAAACGTAGGCATGAATACTGTACCTTACCTGCTTGAGTAGTTTATCTCGTAATCTCAATTATAGTGTTGAGTCCAAGATGCAGAGTAAAATGAAAAGTTTGACAAATAAAAGAGTCCAGGTTTCGTGGGCAACATCTTAAATAATATTGCATTGTCGCTTATGAGTCAAAATTAAATTTGTATTATCTACTACTCGGATTTACACGTCTACGCAGGCAACTGTCTAGTTCAAGCAAGAGAAATGTCTTAAATGCAGTCAGTTGACTCAGTTCCCGTAATCTCCATATAATTTAGACGCTTCACCCGTGATTTCGACAGACCCATACGATTGATCTAAACTTCCAAAGAGTTAAACGACATTCTCTCAGCAGGGTGGCGTAGTTACCCCCCCCCCTATATTACTAACGCATCAACGCTGTTGTACAGCCGTTGTACAACTATCTATTAAAATCTAGTAAATTCGGCTCACAAGCATCTTGACATCGTTCCCATGGTGACCGTTAAGCGACGTTAAAGTTTACACTCAACCAGAGACCAGATTCCTAGATTCCGACCAAGGAAGCCTAGATAGAACAGTATTTATTTAGGCTTCCATGAGTCCGACTGACTGCTTGTTCGTCCCCAATGGTTTAATTATCAGGTTTGAAAGGTTCACATTTGTATTTGTTGGCAATCTGGATAAACGCAGTGACGGTACTCCAGTGTCTGAGTGTCAAACTACTGAGCAAACGTTATAGGGCCTACATGTTGGAGTGGGGGCAACATATTATGAACAAATGCTAAGCCCGCTCTAAATCAATGGAGAGAATCGGGCCCCCGTGGATCGCCATTTCTGAACCGAAACTCCAAAAATATGAAATTTCAAAAATAGAAATTTCAGGAAGAGCATGCATTGAGACTGGAAAATGTGTTAACTGGTATATAAGAATGTTAAAATATTAGGGGGCCCAACAAGTGATGGGCCCCCTGCCCGAATTATTGGGGCGCCCGGGCCCCCTGGGCCCCCTATAGATTGACGCCTATGCAGTTGAGGGTGTAAACGAAAGCTTAGACTACTTGAAAGTGGGGAAGGAACCAAAGCCAGGGGTCACTGAGCGGTCAAGGCTAACATTTATCTTTAACATCAGAAACAGTATTTGGCCTGGCCTACGGGTGGGTAGCTGGTTATTAGGGGTTGCTGTGTTCTGCCGGTGACACGGAGGCTGTTTGTCAGCACTGAATGTGATCATACCATTTCATGTAAGCAGTGGTGTAAACCTGGCGTCAACATTGGAGGGGGGATAAAATCGTTCATAAAGTCAGGTCAGACCCTCTTTTCATCCCAAAAAGACTTGACGAGCAAAAAAGGTAATCCACAATGAGTGATTTTACCAGATTTTACCATAAGACACAAAACATTGGGGTATAGGCCCTAATTGATACTCTGTCCCCTCTTACTAATTATTGCGGGACCTCCTCCGCCCCCTACCCCCGTGTTTTATGCATGCATGTAAGCGTCTTGACAGATGTTTCAAGATTTGACATTTATGCCATTGACCTGAGATTCTGATCGAGCTGCGTTTTTCTAACGTTTCTAATCTCCTTTAGCATAATGCCATCGGAGCAAACGAACGTCCTTACGTGAAGCAACGTAGGCTATTTTTAGCGTGCGCAAATTTTACAATAAGCGTAAAATGCGTATTTTCAACGGAATTGAAATAAATATTGTATACGTACTGTCGAATCTTGTATAGATGGCATGATGGAGGGCAGTAAACCCGAGATGATCGGACAAGTTGACCGATGCTCCAGCATTTAGTAGCAATTCAACTGCATCAGGTTGATTGTCGATTATCGCAATCATTAAGGCAGTTCGACCATTACAATCAACAGCGTCCAGATCCACCGATGTTCTTGCTTCTTTCAATATTGTCTGCAAGATTGAAACTCTTAAACCCCCCTCATACCTTAACGGCGTCTTTCCTTCGTTGTCTTTTTCATTGACGTTAGCGCCATAACGAATCAGCAACGATATTACGTTTTCCTCGTCAGCCAAATGCAGCGCTGTACGCCCATCGTCGTCTCTAGCGTTCACATTGATTTTTCCAGATTTCAAAAGCATTTCAATTAAACTCAAATACTTATCGTCGGCTTCCCTTTTATATTGTATTAGTCTATGAAGTAGAAAATCACGCATTTTAGTTTCTAGACTCCAGATGATGTCACTGTCCAAAAATAGTTTCATAATCTCTTCAGTGTGTTTTGTAACTTTGTTCACTGGTATATTTTTGGCGTATTCCCAGATTTCAATTTCAATTTTATGTTTTTGATTTTTGGAGTGAGAATCCGAGTTACAAGATTTCAAAAAGACAAGAATCTCGTCAAGCGCGGATTTGACAGTGTCTTTGTTTTCATCTGCCGATATTAATATCTTTCTTAGCGTCAGTAAATCTGAATCTGAAGGATCATCTGAATCTGAAACAGCGAAACCTGGATCACTGACTCGAAGAGGTGGAGAATTTTTGTAGTTTTCATCCGAATTGCATTCACAGTCCTTGCTACCGGCATCGTTGACTTCATCATCATCATCATCATCATCATCATCATCATCATCATCATCATCATCACTCGCGTCTTGCTGGTAGTCGTACGTAGACTGGTTTTCCATTGATCTACAAAATGCAAAATCAAAGTAGGACTATTACAATATGCTTGCAGAAAAACGTTCAACTGCTAACTAAGGATTGTAATATTTTGGAAATTTCAATCGGTAGGCGAATCTTAACAACATCTATTACGCATCTGAAATCTCTGCAATTGATGACCTGTGACGAAGTTATGGCGCAGTTATGTAGGCTGTGTTGAACTAAGACCTGGAATGAAGTGGAGAGCCATTTGAGAACTTGAGCGTTGATATAAAGCACAGCGGGTAAGAATCAAAGTTACCAGTTCAGTTTCCAGCTGCATCGGAGGGACGGGGATGGGCACTGAAATGTGGGGACGGGGGTGGAGAAAGAGATGAGGGGGTGGGTGGGGATGTATTTTAAGTCAATGGGGACGGGGTGGTGATGGAGAAAGGCTTTGCGGGGACGGGAGTGGATGGCGATAAGTCAGTTCCCGCGCATACCTCTATTAGTTGCTGATCAGGTATGTTAACAATGACTCAACTCTCAGGACCAGGACCAGGACCAGGGGCGTCTTTAACCAGTGCGGGGCCCCGGGCACCTGGCGGCCTGCGGGGCCCTAGACGTGAAGATCAATGTTGACAAGCAAAAAAGGTAATCTTCAACGTTTTTGAATGTTTGCAAGCAAAAAAGGAGGTAATCCTACGTAAAAAGTAGTTTGCGCGCGGCGCGGGGCCCCTAAGATGCGCGGGGCCCCCGGGCACTGTGCCCGAATTTTTACATGTAAAGACGCCCCTGACCAGGACCAAGGTCTTGAAACTTGTTCTTAATGAGTCCTTAAGGCCATGGCCAATGCCAAGAGCTAACATTCCTACTGCCGACTTAATTGCAGCTGCTACGCTCAAATAAAATTCCTAGCTACGCCCCTGGCTGCGCTTCATTTGTACGTGTCTGCCTTTCTTCGTAGGTTAATCGCTCATGTCATTTGATCATTTTTGTTGCTCTATGTTTGGACTCTTTTGCACTGTACAAGAATACCATACAGTAAATAATATTAAGGACACCGCCACACAGTACTTGAATACAATAGCTTAAAGTGTGGGTTTGACAATGGTTTGAAAAGTCTTGCCGTTACATCATACTCTCTTCTCTCAAACATTCTTTTGTTGCGTGTCCGTCTGCTACTAAGTGATTGTGTGCGCGCGCGTGAGTTTTGGTCTGTGAGCACTTTACTTGCAAGATCTCTTCTGTGCCGCTTATTGTATGTTTTCATGTATAGTCTGTGTGTTTGAATATCTAGCTTCTCTACTCTTCAGTTCCAGTTGACCGGCTGTTGACTGGTGAGTGTTCGCCGTGTGATTTATATTTACGTCTGCAGCTCTTTATTTGTCCCGGTGTTGGAAAATAAATCCTCCCTCAAACAGAGTCTCCGCCCGGCGGATTCATTTTAAAATAAAATTGCCTAGGGGCGATTATGTTTTAAATAAAGCGATTTTATTTTAGAATGAATCCGCCGGGCGGAGACTCTGTTTTAAAATAAAACCTCCGGGGGAGACTTCATGTTGAGGGGACTTTATTTTGTCACACCGGTCTGCCTTATGACTTTAATATTCTAATTCCGTTTTGCCTGTTTGCACTGAATCGATCTCTGAAGAAGTTGAGTCCGAACTACCTGATCCACCTCAATCCCTGTATCCGTACAACGAATCCCACTTTAAAAACAATTGTACATAGAATCAGATATACAAATTTTGACAAAAGAGCACAGATTTACTGAAATAAATCGCCGAGAAAACAGTGAGTGAGTATGATATGTAATACTCACGTTATATGTTTTTCGAGTCGTCCACCTTCCTGCTCTCTAGATCCAGTGTGGCGCAGCGTTTCAACTCTCAAACCCACCGCCCTACTTCACTTGAACTGCTTTATTTCTAATACACGACCCTAACACAGCTGTTAGCCATCGCAGTGTTTTCTATGCGTGTCTTGCAGTGGCGTAGCCAGGATTTTCGAAAGGGGGGTTTGGCCTTGGTCATGACCAACTTCGAAAAATCTTGAGAGGCAAAAAAGTCGTCGCCTTAAATCTTGACAGTCTATAGCGTTCATAAAATATTTTGGGTCGACAACCAAGCACCAAGGAGCTAAGGGGAAGGAGGTTGCCCAAAAAACACGTTCGAAAATTTTAAAAATGTATGAAAACACATTAAAATATTTTCGTCGGCATCCAAGGGGGGTTTAAGCCCATTTGGCTACGCCACTGTTGTCTTGTGTTTGTTTAGAGATGCGTCCGGATCAAAGACACTATTCATCTACTGTATGTGTTTCTGTGTGTTCGTGTGGCTCCTGCTTTCTCAACGGGGTTTGGCGTCGGTTACGGAGTGGACGAGCGTTTCCCTTACTTAACTTGACATTTTAACTTACATATACTAACTTGCAACCAGTGGCGGCTCCAGGATTTGACAAGTGGGGGCCGTTGGGGTGGCAACTTCCAATCATGGGAGGCCATCCATTTGTTGTTAGGTATGTAGTAATAAGTATAGGGTCCCGACAGGTGGGCCGCTGTGGGCCAGGCACTCAATAGAGGGGGCACGAACCTCCCCAGTCCCCCCTGTGGATCCGCAACAGAAGCTAGTGGCAATCAATCCTATGCAAAGAATGACGTGTTTACCTGTACGGCTGTACGCCACCTTGCAGTAGAAGGAAAATCATTCAACATTATAATAATGTGATTTTAAGTGGTTTAGGAGGCTAAGTAAGCCTGTGTAAAAACCACTGATGTAACCATCTGCATTCAATAACCTAGTTTATCGAGATATCCTTTGAATCCGTTTACTGTTTCAACTGTCGCTCCCACCTCGTCCAAACTATTTTATTTGTCCACAACCCTTGCACTAAAGAAATTTCTTTCTTGGACCAACCCTCTGCTTAAATAATTTGCACTTGTGGCCTCTTGTGCTGCTACAGTGTGCCAATGTAAAGAATCGATCATATGGCACATCTACTTTCCCAGTCATTATTTTGTATGTTTCTATCAAATCCCCTCTCTCTCTCTTCTCCTTTCTAATGTTGTCAGTCCACAATATTGAAGTCTTTTTTCGTAGCTTAACACGTTGACTGCGATACGATTGATCACTGAGGCGCGGCTGGTGTCGAATGCGTTAATGCGTGACCAACGTGAACGCCGCTAGATTATTTTCAAGACATAATCACGTTAGACGCCTGTAAAGGAAAATATTTTGAAGCAGATGCGTTTAGAAGCCATCTGTTACTAGTATCATGTTCACTTTACTCAGATATGCGCCAATTCATAGGAAAAATGCCGGTGCCCTGTAAGGTGACGGAACAATAGTTAGCTCAACAATAGCGATTGGAGAAATTACTGCCATAAAATGGAAACAATTGTTCTTTCAAGATCTTGAGTCTGTGCTGATTCTGCTCACTTCCTTTACTTGCTAATCTGAGTTTACTTAGTTTCCTCCACGCTTTGTTTTTCGCCCTTCTTTTCCGTTGCACTTCTCTTGTTATCCAAGGAAGTTTGTTATTAATTTTCTTCTGTTTCGGAATGGTCAATTCCATGACTTTGGACATACATTTGGTAAATATGCTCCAGCCTTCCTCGGTGTCTTTTCCTGTTATCTCCGTCTCCAAATCCATTTCTGTAATCATCTTCCTTGCCAGGTCATATTCTCCCTTAAAAAAGTTACGTCTTTCTAGAAACTGCTTTTGTTGACCAATCCCAAAGTTAATAGTAAAACTGACCATTTGGTGATCACTTGTTGCAAAATTCTGCCCAACCTCCACGTTGGAAACTATATTCTCCTCTCTTGTTAGAACCAGGTCTAATATGTTGTTGCCTCTTGTTGGCCTTGTCACATGCTGAAACAGAAAATTATCCTTGACACAGTCCAGAAATTTCCTATCACATGATCTCTCTGTATCCAGCGTTTCACAGTCTACATGATAATTAAAGTCATGCATTATAACAACATTTTCTCTTGATACCCTGTTCAATAAAGCAAACATCCATTATCTGCTTCTTCCATAGCACTTGGTGTTCTGTAACAAACCCCTACCAATATTTTCTTTCGGTGACTTCTGATTTCACACCAAAAAGCAATTGCAATAAGGCTAATTCTAGTGTTGGAGATCGTTACTAGGCAAAAATTTCTGCATAAATATTTTATATAGAAATCAACGACAGACACGTTCCCTAAGCAAATGGTACGAGACACCCGGATGCTATAGCCTGGTTCTCTGTCTACATCAGGGGTGCACAACCCGTGGCCCGCGGGCCACTGGTGGCCCGCCGACGATTTTTTGTGGCCCGCGGACGTTTCCAGGATTTCAATAGAAAGTGGCCCGAAGGCTTTAAAGTGGCCCCGAAGGTTTCTTGTTTTCATATTAGCGCTACACTTTAAGTTTAAGCCTTGTTATTATCGTTTATTATTATTGTGCCCTTGCTGTTAAGAAATTCACGAATTTCTGCTATCAGTTCAACAAAGCATTCTAAAATTCGTCCTCTGCTCTCTCACATCTGTGAATATGGTATGTCATGGTAAGAGGCTAAAGTATATTCTATAAATAACTTGAATTGATGGCGACTTAGACCCTTAAAACGAATGACTTCTTCTGTAGCGCTAATATGAAAGCAAGAAAGCCGTCGGGCCATTTTAAAGCCTTCGCGACTATTTGGAAGCACATACTTGTGTGAACAAACATGTTCTGTAATGAAATTGAACAAACATGTTCTTAGGTTCCGGTTGAGTGCTCGGTTTTTAAAGTTGCAACAAGTGAACTGCCATAAAATATGAATAAGATTGTTAAAGACGTCCAGTCTCAACAACTCCATTGGCTATAAAAAGCCGATTGCCCTTTGGGTTTTAAATTGTATGAATTAGTAATTGAACATGGTCATAGTATTTTTTTGATTAACAAAGCCTTAACCTTCAATTCTACATTAAAATTACAGTCATTTCAATTTCATTTGTTCCTACTGGATTGATTGTATTCATCAGAAATTCTATTAATTCCATTAGTCCTATCGAAATAAATTTTATCCATAACCATATTAAATATTGCTATCAACGTTTACTGTCAACGTACCACTTCTGCATTAGAAAAAGCGCATGTGACCCGCGGAGTCTTGGGACCGAAAAATGTGGCCCTTCGTCCTTAAAAGATTGTGCACCTCTGGTCTACATCATCTTCAGCTCATTGTTCCCATTTGGGAACGTTGGAGTGGGAAGTTAATTAACATTGCTCACCGTATGAGCAAAACTTCATTGACTGCCAGATTTCATCTTAATTGTTCTCGTGGCGCTTTCTGAAAGCCAGAATGTTGTCCGTTCACCCGTTGTTGCGCGAACTCGAAACAAGGCTGCTGTCAGTTTATATAGTATGCCAAAATTCCCGGGGAATTTGAAAATTGCGGGGGAAAAGGCAACTTCCCCGGTAACGGCCTAGATTAAACCCTGCCCCCAGCTCGGAGTTACACCCTCTGTTTGTGACAGACACCCCGCTCCTACACCCTATTCACCTGGGTTCATAATAGATGAAACACTGTAGATGAAGCACTGGACATTGACACCTCTTGCCATTATGGGACATCCCCAGAACGCACATTTTTGGGGAAATGCCTGCAAAATTCCATGCGAGCAAAGTGCACTGAGAATTTGTAATCGATCGTCCTATAATCAAAAGTCCGCCTACCGTATTAGGCTTTGTGAAATGCAACAATGGAAATAGAAGATAGCGGATACTACCTAAAGCAGTGGTCACAACCTTGGCCCACGGGCCAAATATGGCCCGTGGGCTGATTTTAGTTGACACGCGAAAATATTTGCGTTTTTAATTGTTTGCTGAATATTTAAAGATTTCCACGAGCAACTTTCAAAATAAGCATTTCCCCAATTAAAGAAAATAAGCCGCAATCATATTATCTCTCTTTGCGGTCACTTACTGTACTTATGTGTGCGAGGTTTTTTCAAAATCACTCTATTAAAGACAAAAATGAGATCACGTCTGTCCAAAGGAAATTTACACGCAAATTTGAGAGTAGTTTTGGCTGCGGATTTAAAACCAGACGTTGCTAAATTGGTGAAAATGAAGCAATATGCCATGTCTCCTCAGCTTCCACATCTGCATCGACTGTTATCTAACTTTAAATGTTTTCAAAATTTGATCCTCACCATAAAAGGCCTTGTAAATTTAACTGTTTCTATTAGACAAGACAAAATCCGGTTTGGCATAGTTGCCACAATAGGTTGTAATCAATGTAAAGATTGAATTTCCTTTCGTGTTTTAGTCATTTTACTTTAGATTTTTAGAAAGGTTAGATTTTGCCAAGCATTCTTTCCTATGTCCTGCGAAGACATGGGAGACATATCATTAATTTTGACCTTTCGCCCCAAAAGTCTTGACACCCCTGTCCTAAAGGTTTTCATTTTACAAAATAATAAATTTTTTGAAACATTTCTAGAAGTTATTATTGACGAGAAACATTAATGATAACGATAAACATAATTTTTTACCAGATAGCCTATTTTCATTCAGGTAATATAAAAATCACGGCATCGATTAAAAAAATATGCGAACTAAATTCTTTGCAGCATTATTTTTGAAATCACTTTCAATAACATTATGCAGGCCCGCAGAGATGGGGGCAGGAAGAAGACACATTCGTATAGGACCGACGATCCGTAGGGGGCTCGAGCGGGTCTGCAAAATGTTATCTCGTGGAATAGGAATAGGTGCTATTTATGACGCTTTGGGGGCCCCGTCCACCGTACTTTCTCTAAAGTTCTGAAAAGCCTGACAAACAAACAAAGGCATCCCCACTTTTTACAGTTAATTCATCCAAACTTCAACGGAGGCCAAGAATTTAAAAAATTGAAGAACTTTCTAAAAATTATGTACTTTCAACTTTTAAGGACTCGTGACTGTTCCTGCACAAGGGTCCGGAATTTCTCTGGGCGGCCCTAAGACGATGTCATTATAAATAATTGCCTATTAGCTTCTATAGCAAACGTTCTGATACTTAAAGGCGTCAATAGATGGTATTGAAAATCCATATCGCAAAAGACCAGGTCAATTCCAGAGGTCAGTCAGATAGGGATGCAGCAGTTGCAATATACAGTGAATCCGATTGAAAAAAGGCAGAAATCAAGATGCAAATATATGTAGGCCAATGAGCCAGGCCCGTCGGAATGAATTTTCAGCAGGGGGTGCAGATTTTCTCCAGGTAAAAGCAGTAGCGTCATTTCACACTTTTCTTGGGGGCGAGACAATTTTTGACAAGTTTTTGGCAAATTTTTGCAAAAGTGTTGCAATTTTCGGGCCAATTTTAGCCAATTTTGGCATGTTTTGGGCCAGTTTTATCAAATTTTGACAATTGTTGGGCCAATTTTAGCTGGAAGGGGGTGCACTGAACTCCCTGAATTTTTCCAGGGGGTGCAGCTGCACCCCTGCACCCCCACTTCGTACGGGCCTGGTATGAGCATATTAAACTTATTAAAAATGTACTGTGTCCATTGACGTGACGACATTTCTGCTTCATAAGAGGTATTTGAAACATATTCGGCCCACAAGAGACGTTTCAAAACATTAATCGTTAGAATTCGCAAACAGCTTCGTTCTTTATAGATTGTTCTGCAAGGTCCCCCTATTAATCTTAAATTTCATTGGCAGTTGCTTGATGGAACAGGAATAGAGCTGCATTATGGTCCCCTTCTTCACTAAAAGGCGTCAGTGGCGAAAGTCACGAATTTATTAAAAAATGTTTTGAAAAGTTTGCAGACTTTTTAAAAATTAGATGTACTCTCAGGGCAATGTTGTCCAATTTTCTTATCGAGTCGTTAACCTACTGTAGAATCGCTTCTCAGAATACTGACTCAGTGATCAGGTCCTAAGTGCAGAGCATTCCAAACTTAGGCCTAATGTTTATTAAAAATATTTGGCAGACCGTGACAAAAAATGCTCTCCGGTCTGGTATGCAAATTGACAGTTTTAAAAATTTTCATACGTGACGGCTTCCAATTTTGCTCCTCTAAGAAAACGTTCATTATTTGCAAACATCAAACGCCGGCTGTCGTTTAATTGATATCACGCTCTTTCAATTATCTCGCGACGTGCACAACAGTTCTGCGTAAATCATTGACACATCACTTAACTAGAAGGCAAATTTAACGTAGGCCTAACATCCTTATTGTCAGCTCCACTCGCTCATAAAAATCTTTTCCGCCGCTTTAGAACACTTTAGGCAATTTTCGACATTACACACGCACATACATACATGCATGCATACATACATGCATACATGCATGCATACATACATATATGCATACATACATACATACATGCATACATACATACATACATATATACATACATACATACATGCATACATACATACATACATATATACATACATACATACATGCATACATACATACATACATACATACATACATACATACATACATACATACACAAGGGCTTTAGATCAACTGACGGCAATGGACAATATCTGGAAAAGCAAGGCAGTAAGCACCGAAACAAAAAAAGGAAAATACTAGAAATCTGTATCTTCAGCAGTTTTTCATATGGACGCTAAACGTGGACCATCGTCGAAGACTTGGAAAGAAGCATACAGTGTATGTTAGAATTAAAAAAGAAATGTTATAGAAAATGCAAAGAATTCGATGGGTCGAAAAAATCACAAATGAAGAACTATGCAGGAGATTTAAGCCAAAACAAATCATGATGCAAAGAGTAAATCAAAGGAAACTCCATCTATTTGGACACTCGTGCAGAATGAAAGAGGACAGAAAGATCACAGCGCTAATGTAATGTGCGTGTGTTTGTACTGTATGTGTGTCAGTATCTGTGCTCAAAATTGCCAAATATGCAGATGTGCAGACCTAACAACCGATTATATCTTCTTGCCATGGGCCTTTTCTTCGTTGTAATAGGCCTAATAGTATTCCAAGAAATTTCCTATTTTTTTGATTATTTGTAAAAGTGAAATCGTTGACGTCCACTTCTCTTGACCCCTCCCCCTGGCAACAACTGTCAAACTTTTCTTTAAAACCCTTCCCCTATTTTGTTAGCGTACTTAATGGAAGGCCCCTAAACTACGCAATGTTTTGTCAATTTCAGAATTGTTGTAATCGATGAGTCATTGTTACTTATATGCGTAATGATAGAAGTCTAGAGTAGGCCTACATTTCTCCAAGTCTTTTCCAGGATTTCTCTTGAGGTTCATCCTTCAGAGAAATGTAATAAAAATTTTGAGCAAATTGAAGTTCATAATTCGTTAAAAATTGTACAGAAATTACGGTTTTAAAAGCGATTTTTCAGTCATCCGGCAATTTAATAATATAATTACAACCCTCACTATACGCCCAAGTTTTTTTATTTGAATACGCAGCTTTCCCAACGTTACGTCTTCGGACATTCCAGTCTTAATCACTTAGGCCTAATAGAGGAGTCAATTATCAAAAGTCTGGTATGCGAACGATCGTCTATAAAAGCATGTTCTATTGCAAGGGCTTTGATATAATTTCACAATTCGTTTAAAAGCGGGGTACCTAAGTTCATGCTTTATATCTAAACTATATTTGAATAAGATGTCTCGCTTCTTTCCCATCTTGGTGTGTGTGCTATTCGGAAGCCTGTTGGTCGCAGATGCCACTTCGATCCAGAGAAAAAATGAAGTTGCCTCAGATTTAGCACAAGTTGAAGCACGTCTTCTGGGGAAAATCGAGCAACTAAAGGGTACGCATCAAAACTTTACTTCACTATAAAACGAATTTTAATAGTTATTGTACCCTTTAGATTAGTCGGATTAATCGCCACAATAATCTCTACGTTGAGTAATAGTAAATAGACGTTCACTTACTTATACTCAATGGGAAGCACTATAGTTCAACGATTCTTATAGAACTTATAGAACTACGTTATCTTCTTTTCCTGTGTACACTGTAGACATTGCCTGTATATATATATATATATATATATATATATATATATATATATATATATATATATATATACATATATATATATATATATATGTATATATATATATATATATATATATATATATATATATATATATACTGTAAAAGTTTGCTTAAGTAAAATGTTTTTGATATTTAACATGGGCCTACTAGATTAGGATTCTACAAGCCATCTCATATAAGATTCTAGAAGTCTTATCATTGTGCGAATTGCATTATAAAATAACGAAGAAAACAAGTTGACTGCACTCTATGTAATCTCATATTATTACGCTTTCGACCATAGACAAAATACCATAGACAATGTTTCTTGTATCACCCGTTTGATTTCGTTATTTGGTCTCACAGTAATATGATCTTTCTGTTGAATATTTAGCGCAGATAGATGAATATGCAAAACGTGAGACGGGTCCTCGGGGTCCAATAGGACCAGAAGGACCACATGGACCACCTGGACTAGCAGGTAAATAATAATCAGTGTTGTGATGGTTACATGCCAAGCGCAGGGTGCGATTTGGGACCTGGAGCAGTGGGGAGACCTTGACTGGAATGTCAGCGGGAGGATGTATTTGGGCAGTGGAGAGGAAGTTTCCACCTTCCCCCTACAAATCGCAGCTTGGTCAAAATTACTATAATACAGTATATTACAGATTATTAGTTGCATTTTAAAAAGTGGCCTTATTACAGTAACAAGATACTGTCTAAAACTTGTAGTGCATTACTAATTACTACTACTGCGCTAAAAGGTACTTATTATTATAGGCCTAGATTACTTGAAGAAACCAGGCTAATAACTGCCTGTCACATCACACAAACACCAATGTCTACCGTGACTCAAACGCCAGTTGCTGTAGGCCTACAGTAGTTTGTCACTATATTAGCATTTAATAACTACATTCTACTAGACCTAAGGATGTATTAGAAAACTAATTGGAATTTTGATTACAATTACTGCATAAAAATTATCTTATTACAGCAATTTGTTACTTCAGCTTAAAAGTGATAAGTTGCATCAATATATTAACTCACAAAATAATAAGCTACAAGTGACTTCTTACAATTAATCAAATACTTCACATACTAATAATGACGATTATAATGATGATAATAATAAACCATCCGTTCCTTGAAGCTGAAGATATAGTTGCATCGGTTAATGATAATGATGATGATGATAATAATTATAATAATAACATTGAGACTTGTATCAATAACGTATAGGTTGTAAATACTCGACATGTGCTACAGTGTACAGTTTGTGACTGTAATGACTGTATATTAAGCTGTACAAAGAGTCATTACGAAATACGCGTAAGAGAATCGCATCACAGAGGAGCAAATTTTCTATCGAACACAGAGATATAACATTTTCCTTAACCCGTTCGCTAATGTGACAATCCGTCCCTCATATTGGCGTAGGTAAAGTGAAATTGCCACATAGAACCGTCTATCAGTAGGCCTACATTTGAATATCATTGCGTCGTTCGGGACTGCCATGCATTATTGATGAACGTGGTCCTTCGGATTTTTATATTGAATATTTAGCGCAGATGGAGGACTATGCAAAAAGAAAGACGGGTCCTCGGGGTTCAAAAGGACCAACAGGAGGACCACCTGGCCCAACAGACAAATGATAATTAATCAGTGTTGGGATGGCTACATGCCAAAAGCAGGGTGCGATTTGTGACCTGGAGCAGTGGGGGGGGCCTTGACTGGGATGTCAGTGGGAGGATGTAGTTGGGCAGAGGGGAGGATCTAATGGCGAAAGGGTTGCCATAGGAATACATCTAGAAATGTTATAGTCAAAATACAAAGAGGTCCCGATTCAATGAAACACTGTGCACTTTCAGTGACGGCTCTAGGATTTGGCAAGTGGGGGGGGGGCGTTGGGGTGGCAACTTCTAATCATGGGGGCCAACCATTTGTTGTTTAATGTATGTAGCATTAAGTATAGGGTCCCGACTGGGGGCCACTGGGGAGTCAGGCAGTCAATAGGGGCACGGGCCCCCTGCCCCCTGCCCCCTCCCCGGTGGAGCCGCCACTGTGCACTTTATGATTTTAAAAATGAGTAAGAAAATAATTCATATTATATGAGCATAATTTAAACCAAGCACCTCCAAGCCTTTTTCGTCGTGTCGGCTATTAATGCGGCTGTATTCGTGCACACTGTATGTATTTCAGCACAGCCTACGAAAAATTGAAATCGTTGGACACCTTCGGACATTGAGCAGTTATCTATAAAATAGTTATTATATGCTGTTGCTTTTATTTCACAGGCTCGTTGTATTAACCATAAAGCATAGTCACCGATAAAATCTTCGAGGTTCTCGCATCCGGCTAACGAATGTCACAATTATGCAGCGAGCGAATGTGAGCAGCTGGATTGTGTGTTTAATTTAGAATGGCTCTTATTTTGATAGGTGAGTCTGGAAGACCCGGATACGATGGAGTGCCAGGACGTGATGGACACGAGGGGCTAATAGGATATCCAGGAGAAACCGGTCCACCTGGAGAGTGTTCATGCGACGTCGATTATGCTTCAGGTGTTTAACGCTTGTTGGAAGGCTGTTCCTGCTCGTGTGATTTCGTTACGCACTGAGATAATTCACGATATAAGTCAAATACGAAAACGCTGACTGCTTCAAGTACCCCCTCTTTCTCGCCGTATTTCTGTCTTTTCTCCAATTCAAAAAGTTATTTGACTCGATAAGACTGGGTAACATCGGGTGATACATGATTGATAAAGAATACGTCTTAAGTCTCGTAATAGAAAATGTATTGCGTATTCTGTTTACACGCTGTAACACCGACATAAACAGAGATGATTTGAACTTTAACGGAATTTTCTGCTATGAGTCAATGCTTTCCATGTTCAAATGAGTAGGTCTATGTCTGCCTTCTGTTTTTTGCATTATTTCATTCACTGTCTGTCCTTAATGTTTTGAATTGGTTTCAACCTTTTCAAATCTGTAGTTCATGGCTTCAATAACCATTAGTTGGCGTCATTTTCAAGCATACTTTATAGCCATTTATAGCTACAACTTGCAGTAGGCCTTTATTGTTGTTGAACTTTTTTTTACTGATTTTACAGTGAATAAAGCTGCCAAAATAAGCATTTAAAATTCTTGAGTTTCTGATGCAGGAGTTACATTTCATATAAACTTACAGAGGATTATCTAATATAAGCGATTCATTTTGAGCTGTAGTTATTTTTTCTACGATCCAACTCTGCAATATTTGACAATTAGACAATTTTTCGTCCTTCAAAAATATCTTATTAAATTGTGTAGTTTGATTTCGACTAATTCATGGAAAGTTCAGCCACGACATTTGTAAACTAGTTGAATTCGATTCCAACTCGAGCACTGCAATCGAAACAGCCTCAAACAGTTCACTTTTATTAATACCAGGTACAATACTTCGTTCTGATGCGTGTACGATGCTGCTAGATTGTCTCTGCATTGTACTCCAATCGTGGAATATTGTGGACAAATTGATGGATCAATCAACCATTCAATCGAGTTCTTTGGCACACGATTCTTAGGCATTAAGAGCAGCATATGAAATTACGCCAAAAAAACAGAAGACCATAATCCCAATGCCCTTAAAATCCAAGCCGAATTGGAGCTAGGTCATGTCGGGAGGATCAGCCCGGATCAGTGGGAGAGCAATCAACGCCCGATATAGGCCAAGTTATACTGTACAGGCAAATTTTGAAGACAGGTCTATGAACGCAATGTGCCGGTTATCCAAAGCCCCTTCGTAGGGTCTTCAAATAAAATTATAGATGCACAAGCAGAGATTTGTAAAATCTAGTGTCAATTTCTGCAGAATTACTATGCATAGTTCCAGGGTGTGATTTGTGACCTGGAGCAGTGGAGGGGGGATATGTCGAGCTTGGAGGGATGTAGTTGTTGGGAAATGTAGCAGTGGGGGATGTAGTGGTGGCAGTGGCGGCTCCACCGGGGGGGTCAGGGGGAGCCCGTGCCCCCCTATTAAGAGCCTGGCCCCCCCAGTGGCCCCCCCAGTTGGGACCCTATACTTAATGCTACATACATTAAACAACAAATGGTTGGCCCCCCATGATTAGAAGTTGCCCCCCCAACGGCCCCCCACTTGCCAAATCCTAGAGTCGCCACTGAGTGGTGGGGCGATGTAGCAGTAGGGGGATGCAGTTGGGCAGTGGGGGAGATTCCCCCTTCCCCCTAAAAATCGCACCCTGCATAGTTCTGTTCATAATTCCGTCCCCCATAATTCCCATAATGCATTTCAGTATGATTCAGTCACCTAGCTTCGTCCATAGGGTTTCTGTATTCATTATGAATGTACCGCTATTCACTAGGGATTTCCAAAAATAGGCGTACATGCGCCATATTGATTCTCGCCTACCAAACTCCATAAACCACTCTGCGACATGAATCGTTGCCTCGCAAGGTACATTTTAAGAAATAATCTTTACTTCTGTTTGTTTGTCGACCTGATAAGTAGGATTTCCCAAAAAGACCTTTATACCATCTGAGTTTCCGAATCCGTAAAAGAATCAGATTAATATTTAATCATGGAAATGCAAAGTTTTAGAATTGATGCGTTGATGCCTTAGGGGAATCAAATGTCATTGGAAACTTTTAAAATATAATTTAATTATCTAATAATTAATCAGTTCCCATAAAACTACTTCACAATTCATAAAAGCAGTCGATGGCCAATAAAATCCTAACGCCATGAGATTCGAATAAAATCCAGGATATTACTAATATCCTGGATTTTATTCGAATCTCATGGCGTTAGGTTTTCTGGCCTAATATCATATTAGGCCAGAAAACCAGTGGTGAATAAGATAGTCTCATCTCTCATGCGTTGACAACGCTAAAGAGTTCAATGTACATTGAGACTAGTACTTAAAAGTTTCTACCATAGTGACCTAATCATGCTGTAAATGTGTTGCAATGCTAACCTATTTAGCGTCAAAGACAATAGACAATAGCATAGGCCTAACATGGCAATCTGGTAATATAATAATGTAATAATAGGCCTGGTTATTATTATTTTTTAATGTAATAATAATAATAATAATAATAATAATAATAATTATTATTATTATTATTATTATTATTATTATTATTATTATTATTATTATTTGGTAATATGGTGAAATTGCCACTTTGATAATATAATAATAGAAAACATGAAAAAATGAAGCGGGCTGATTGGACAAGTTTGTGGAATTCCTCAATCGGACAAATGATGCGACAGGCGCTTGTAAATGTGCTGCAATGTTGAACTATAAGCGCCAAAGACAATAGACAATAGCATAGGCCTAACAGGGTAGCCTAATTTGGTAATATGACCCAAGGCTCGATCATACGCGTATGACAAAATAAAATACGTTAAAATACGTGCGTATGAATAAAAAAATAAAATACGCGTATGATACGCGTATTTTATAAGTCTGTTCGGTTATTTATAATTTGCTTACTTAGCGAGCAATGTCAATTGCGACGTCACGCCACGTCACTGTAACTGATCCCAAAATTCACGTCTGTTAACACTTGTTCCCCTTTTAATTTCTTTGTGCAGGTAAATGGTTAACAGACTGCGGTAATTGACGCAATTTCATGGCTATGTAGGCCTGAGGTATTACTGCTCACGTATGATAGCGCGTATGATAAAGAGTCATACGTTAAAATACGTGCGTATGATACGAAAAATATAATACGTATGATACGTATGATCGAGCTTTGATATGACCTGACCCGCCATCTCATGAATACACTTACCTTTTCCCGGCCGACAATCCACCTTGCCTATAGCTATTTCAAGAAATTCTAAACGCGAAATAATAAGCAGCTACTATTTACTTCCACGCGCTATATAAATTTACTAGATTTTACTTACTTACCTACTTGTAAGATAAGTTTAAAATGCTTTAAACCACACGAACTTGCAGTCACCCTACCGTATAGTTTTAAGGTTTTTCACATTTCAGAAACTTAGAAGCTTTAAAACACAAATCTAGCAACGAAATAAGTTTTACAACTTTTGACCCCATAATTACGTCAAAAACTTTTGACCCCCACCTCCAAGATCAATGCCAGGTCCCAAAAACAAGGTTATTATTTTGTGCGGTGATGACCATTTTTCCCTGTTTTTCTCATCGAGTGTCAAAATGTGGTGGCGATGACCTTTTTGCCATGCTTTTTTCCATTGTAATAAGTAGTATTCCATGAAATTTCTTATTTTTTGATTGTAAAATGTGAAATTGTTGACGTCAACTTCTCTTGACCCCCCTCCCCTCTGTCAACAACTGTCAAACTTTTTCGAAACCCCTAAATTGTTGACGTAATTAATGGACAGCCTCTTGTTAGAAGTCTGCACTCATTATAATTAGGCAAAACATTCTTCAGGCCTAATTCTGTCGCATAGTCACAGTGCATTGTCTACTATACAGTTAATCAGACTATAATATAAACAAAAGATGGTGATTAAAGTAATTTAATTTGATATCACAATTCAGTCGATTCTTCGTTCAAAACATTTTCATCTAAAATGATATACAAGTAGACCTAATCATAGACCCTATCTACCGTTGTCTTGAAAAATCGTCTGTACATTTAGCATACTGTATGGGCCTGTTCTCCTCTCCGTAAATACAACGCAAAGAGCAAAGATGACATTAGTATTTTAAAACGTGCTAACCGCTTTTTAAAATGAATATAAAATGCTACTATCAGGAACGAGATTTCACTTTACTATGATTGTGCGTGATCTATTCTGTGCAGGAAAATTCTGTCCGTCATCCTATTTATTGGAGGAGAAATTCCAGTTTCCCAAAACAATATACCGTTGAAGGTTTTGGCAGCTTAGCGTGATGTAACCATTCAATCGATTCATTGTTCAACACATTCGCAACTGGAACACTTCTGACTTCGTCTCTATAAGACCACCCGCCATCAGTTATTCCGCCTCCGATGACAAATAATTCGCCATTATGAGCAATCAAACCAAAACAAATGACGTCAGTCTTAAATTGATGATCACTCTTTGACCAAGTTCCTGTTTCAAAATTATATATAAGGGAATTATAGCGTCCAAGTAAAATAACCTTGTTTTCCCACATTACAGGGCGGAAATGACGACCAGCCACAGGCATTCGCTTTGGAAGGAAAGTACAGTAGTTGAACTTCGTGTCATACACTTGAACGCAGTCGACATCTCTGTGATTGTCGTCAATTCCGCCGAAGATATAAAGTGAGGATTTAAAAGGCACACAGTTGCCAGAGTTATGAAAAGCCAAAGCCAAAGCCAACTTTCCAACAGTTGTACATCTATTGTCAATTGTATCGTATGCTTCAACGTCATAGAGTTCTATTTCACCATTGTGCACCCATCCACCGCATATGTACAAAACGTGATCAACAAACGCCACACTGTGTCCTCCTCTACCTTGAATCATGGTATTACAGTATTCCCAGCTAGATAATCGTGCATCGAATTTCCAGATTTTGTCACACGTCTTTTCTATTCCAGCTACGAACAATGAGTTGTCATAGACGGCAGCTGCAGATTCATTCATCATTTGAGGTGGCAATGGTTGTATATTGTAAATTTCCTTTGTTCCATTTAATTTTATTTTTACAACATCTTGGCCTGTTCCATTGCTGTTCATAGAGCCAACCACAATTATGCAACTTTCGAATCGAGTCGAAAATTCTAAAAGACAACAAACCAAATAGCTTAGAATTTCTTCACTCACGGAGGCCATCTGTTAGGTCTATTGTCGCTGCAAAGGAGTCATTGATACCAGGACAGAAATTAGCAAACGCTTGAATGAGATTTTGAAACGTGATAGGCGTGTTGAGCTGCTCAACGAGGGGCGAAGTAACGAGATTTTACTGCAGACTCATCTCATCTCTCATGCATTGACAACGCTGACGAGTTCCAATTTACATTAATTAAGACCAGTATTTCAGAGTTTCTACCATAGTGATCTAATCATACTGTTAATGTTAAAGTGTTGCAATGCTAACCTATTTAGCGCCAAAGATAATCAACAATAATGTTATATGGTAATTTGGTAATATAAAAACGTATACGCAATAATCATAATAATAATAATAACAACAATAATAATAATAATGCTGGCAATATGGTGCACAAGAAATTGGCACTTTAATAATAATAATAGAAAACGTGAAAAAAATTAAGCGGGCTGAATGGCAGTGACGGTTCCACCATGTTGATGACTGCGGATGCATTCCCCACCGGGGTTCCGGATGAACTTTTTTGCTTGTCAACCGGTGAGGTTTTAAAAATATTCAGTGAAAAATACTGCAAATGATCTTTTTCTTGCTTGTTGGCCTTTTTTGGCAAGGTTTCTTAACATTTAGTGAGCAAAACACTACTAACAATGACCTTTTCTCTTTTTCTTGTTTTTCCTCTTCTTCACTTTGCATCCCCTCGCTAACTTCCAATAATTTTTTTCACCCCCACCAAGAATTCTTGCAACCGCCACTGCTGAATGGTCATTTTTGTGGACTTCTTCAATCGGACAAATGATACGACAGGCGCTCATTAGATACTGTAAGTTTAAAATTCTCTAAACCACATAAATTTTCAGTCACCCTTCCCTCCAGTGTCCACGATCCTTGACAATTTCGTCGCGTTGTTTTACCAATAATTCACTAGCGCAGACATGGCAATATATCACTCAAAATGGTCCGTGATCCATAGTTCTGGGCAAACGAGATATCTACTAAATTCTTTAATAGCCATTAAATCATATAAAAACTAATATTGAATATCGATCGAATATAAACCATATCTATCCTATTATAACAATTGCCGAATTGCCATAGAGTAGACAAACAATTTTATCTTTGTCAATGAACATGAACTTAAAAGTTGACGATTTGCGTAACTGCACTAGAAGTCTTGGAAATTTAGGATATCAAATCCCATTGACCCATGCGACCCATCAAATATACAGTGTAATGCCCATCTAACCCATGACTCATTGAACCATTGCCATATGTCGTTAGACCGTCTAGAATCTTAGTCTATATTGTCCGCCAAATATTTAGTGGTATATTCACTGAGGAGCTGTCCATTAATTACGTCAACAATTTTTGGGCAATTTTGACTCCTCCCCTTGTCAACAACTGTCAAACTTTAGATCAGTGACGAGCCCCATAAAAAGTTTCGGTTATTATTTTTTGCGACGATGATCTTATTTTTCCGTTTGCTGACTTGCTCTTAATTAAATAGGTAGTGACATAATCAACTTCCGGTAACTTGAAATGCGTATAGCGTTCATTTCTGAGTGTGACTACCAGGTTTCATGGCTGTCATAACTGTATCATTGCGCAAACTCCAGTTGCAGCATGTAATAGATGCTATTGCATTACAGTAGTAACTCAATGCACACACATTAATTTGTTAATTTGTTAATTAAATACGTAATAGTGTCATCAACTTCCGGTTACTTGATATTTGTAGGAAATTCATTTTGAGCTATATTGCCATATGTGACCCTGGACATGAAAATGGTCCAGATTGTCGGTTTGGAGTTATGTGATCTAGCATACTGCTGCGTATCACAGCTGTCGAAATTTTGTCCATAAAGCCAAAATTTACCACATTTTCATTATGAATTGCACTGCTGCAGCTGCATAAGTAAAATAGCAAAAACGTTATTTTGAGAAAACTGCATTTAAAAATAACCAATACTTAAAGCACGTGTACACGAGAACACAGACAGAAGTTATGGCAAATGATACATTGTTGATAGAAAAAAAGTGATTTAACAGTTAGGCAACATCCGTCGCCAAATATCGTTGAGGTTCAGCCATAATCGGTAACTACAACCATAGGCGGATTTTATTAAAGGCTAGGGTAGGCTTAAGCCTACCCAAGTAATCCCACAAAAATAAAAAAAATTGTTTGTCCCATCATCACCAGGTCTGTTGCGTCCTGGATGGCACGCGTGCTGGATGGCACCCGTGCTGAGTAGGGTGCTCCAAAAAATTAAAAGTAAAAAATGTTTCGCTCCCCGGCGTTTTTCCCATTATTTTGAAGACTATCAAACAGAATAACAAAATAGTTTGTGTTTATAATGTGGTTAAGCCTTGCCACCAGGCAAATTAAAAGTTGGAAAATGTAAAAATTTTGCCATTATCCGAATCATAATTGTAACCAATTGTGAATATTATATAGCAGGTCTAAAATAGATAATGAGTGTCTACAGTTTGTAGAATAAAATTGCTTACACCCACTATGAACAACAGACAGCACCATATTAAGCTAACATCAGTTCAGAGCATCATGCAAAGTGCTCTTCTTGAAATTTGATGTCTCACGTCTGTGATTTTATACAGTCTGCAACAAGTATTGTTTTGTTTTGCCCTTTGCAATTATTGTTACAGCAAAGTTTGTGATCAGCCTGACTGCCCTCTCAGCCATGTCATTAACGACCTTGCAATTTGTGACCAAACATGGCAGCTTCATTATGCACTGCATCAGTCACTCACCCATTGGTTCGGCGGCAAGTGCATCCAACTGCTGTCTAAATGTAAAAGCCTGAAAAGCAGCCAAGATTTACTGTCAATCAAAGTTAGTGAAGAGGTTGACAATTGTGGAAAAATTGGGATGACTTCGAAGACATTGGGAATTATCGTCTTCTTCATGTCTCAGGAATTGACGAATAACTCGCTTCTTGTTGGAATCTGACAAAAGCGTTGAGAAAAGCGCAAACAGTGCGATCTCTTCAGTGAGGTACCACAAATGCCTGTTAAGCGCTGTCATAGCAGCCTGTGCCACTTCTGGATCATATCTTTTATACCACATAAGATCATTCAAGAACTGAAAATCATTTACTGATGCATCTGCAGCTGAACGTGCTGACAACTAAGCCATCACATAAAAAGTGCATCAAACAAGCAAACGCGACGCAACTTGTCCATTTTATCTTGGCTGTAATTCAGCTGTTCGCCGAATGCATGCATCTTAACACTGTATAGGATGGTTGCCATCCACCGGGCATGATTAAATGCTCCAGACTTTAGCCAGTGCACACCACGAGGTGGTTCTTTTCCCAGAAATATCAGCATCATCAGCTCGGCACTTTCCCGATAGTCAATACGAAGCATAGCATCTTCTGAGGCATCGCCAGAATCCTCCGGCAAAGACAGCTCCTCACGAAAAAAGGCAATAACTACCGGTACTTCTTGCTGACGTTTCTGTCTACAATAGCGAATGTCAAGCGTTTTGAATGTAAATCGTTGAGCAAGTACGCCCCAAGATTGTTGAAAATCCTTATATTCAAGTGTATATGGGTTGGATATTTCACGAATAATTCCTGCCAAACTTCTCACAACATTCTTTCCATTACATTGTGTCGACAAGCAAAGTAGAATAATTTTCTACCTAGTAATGTCTCCAGCTTGACACAGGCTCCACAATAATTATTGTGCTTTCACTCCTCCAGCCGTGTATCACATCCTGGGCAACAGTTGCCTGGGTTGCTCCAGTGCCATCAGATATGGCCGGAACATCAAACAGTTTACCTTCCCTTCTCTGGGAGCTGACAGTCCTGCTATGAGGCGGCTAGTCTCTCACTGTCTCCTGGCACAATTTTCCATCCCATTGTTCACTTCGGTGCAGTAAACGATGTTTTTACAAGAAGAGCCGCTTCTGTTCGAATTGCCTTACCTGCTCTTCTGGTACTTGACTTTGATAGTGTTTTTCTTCTGTTATTTCTTGACGTGCCATGTATTGCTACGCTGGCGGCCATGGATTTCCAGTTTTCCACTCTTCTCTGTTTCTGGTTTTCCTTATCAGTTCGAAGTTGTCTTTAGCTCTTGTTGCTTCTCTTAGGCTGTCTGTATACTTTATTCTTTGTCTCCCTCTTGCTATTTCCCCTCTACTTTCCTGGTATGACTAGAATTTGACAGTGTCGCAGTTTTAACATCAGATCCATCCTCGGAGATAAATGCATCCATCAATGTCGTTCTCTGACCAACTCACAAATTTTAACTTATTGGCCATCATCGATATTTCTGCACTCCTGAATAGTTTTTTGAAAGCCCCAAGTGTTAATAATTCACGCTTGTCACATTCTTCTCTTTACATGACATGCAAACTCGTCTTCTTGTGATAAATTAAGGTAGGACATGAAATTTTCTAATATTGAAGTTTTTGCGTTTGTTTAAATACATTGTCACATCTTTGGCATGCTGGTGGCAAGGCTTACACAATTTAAATTTACCCAAAAACTTACATACTTTATTTACATGCATCAATGAATGGGGAAAAGGGCAGGGAGCTGATTTTTGAGAGAAAAAAATTTTGACCATTGACCTATGGAGCACCCTAGTGCTCAGTGGCACGCGTGCTGGATGGGACCCCTAAACCCCCATACTAGCCTGCCCTAATATTAAACTCTAAATCCGCCTGTGGCTAAAGATAGTCGTAAATATATGGTGCCTGAATTTGATGCGGTTGAATTTGCACAAATTCTGTGCATTATTTGCATTATGGAATAACGAGGGTTGTCATGGATGAGCCGTTTTAAATGCAGAAGGTGATGGCCTATGTTTGCAATAGCGATTACAATCTACTAAAGGATGCTGAAGATAGTCGTAAATATGGTGCCTGAATTTGATATCTAACAGGACGAAATCACTTTCAATAATGCGTTTATATTTGCACAAATCCTGTGCATTATTAGCATTATGGCATAACGAAGGTTGTCATGGATGAACCGTTTTAAATGCAGACGTTGATGGCCCATGTTTGCAATAGCGATTGATATCAATGTAGTAATGGATGCTAAAGATAGTGGCTCAACATAGAGCATGAAATCGATCTCTAACAGGACAAAATAAGTTTCAAATACGCGCTAGAATTTGCGCAAATCCTCTGCATTATTAGCATTTTGAATAACGAGGGTTGTCATGGATGATCCGTTTTAAATGCAGAAGGTGATGGCCTCTGTTGCAAGAGCGATTGATTTCGATCTACCAAAAAATGCTAAAGACATAGGCGGATTTTATTAAAGCCTATGGTAGGCTTAAGCCTACTCAAGTTATCCCACCAAAACCAAAAAAATTTTTCCCATCAACACCAGGTCTGCCGCGTCCTGGATGGCACGCGTGCTGGATGGCACACGTGCTGTACGGCACCCGTGCTGAATGGCACCCGTGCTGAATGGCACTCGTGCTGGATGGCACGCGTGCCGGATGGCACCCACAGACCCTCATGCTAGCCTACCCAAATATTAAACTCTAAATCCGCCTAAGCCTACAACATTGAATAATGGCCATTTTTAAATGCCCCAGCTGGCCAAATGGATAACCTAGATTCTCCGTTAGATGAAACTTAATGCTTTTAATGTCAAATACAGGCAATAACACTGGTTTGCCTCTTCTATGATGTAGTAAGCTATTAATAGACATTACGTCGTTATATTCACAGGGCAAGACCAGCTTAGAAGGCTGAGAAGTTCAGCCGACGATCTGGGTCCTTTTCTATATAAACAAAATGTACACACAAATGTACCTAAAGTTTGGTTTTCTCATAAAAAGCATGATAGTTTGAAAAATAAATCATTTTAAAGCGTTTTCAATAAAAAAACTGAAAATGTTCACCTCAAGTACTATTTTGGCTGTTTTACATAAAAGTAGTGCCGACTATCTGGACCCTTTTCATGTCCAGGCAACATATTTTTTGAAGCTGTATCTATATCCTAACTTAAGATGTGGCATGTAATATATGCACTGTTATAAAAAAATATGCAAATGGACCCATATTCGCGGACCCGAGCGCGGCCGCCGTCAGTCCTTCCATTTAAGGAGTCTATGGAACTGGTCTATCAGGAGACTGTCTACTGCATGCTGCCCAAGATAAGACAAACCGGATGTCGCTGGCTTCCCAAGTAACGATGGCGTAATGGCTTGATTTTGCTTGACTTATTTGATTTATGGCTTAAATGAACTCTTACCAATTGCATTGTCTTCATTGAATGCATCAATTCGTTCAACGATCCCGGAATAATGTTCCTTGAGAGCTTCTTTGAGAATGATGAACGCCTTTTCTTTGGAGGAGAATGTGAGGTGATCAAGAAGAGCTCGGCAGCGTTCTTCTTTCTTGGCATTTCTCAATATAAATTGTTTCTGTTTGATGTTAACTATTTTGCTCTGAATTAGAAGATCGAAAACATTCACTGGGTCGACGTCTGACACGAAATCACTCTGCATGCCGAAGATCATATTCCGTATCTTCTCATTTTCAAGCTTGCCTTTAAATAAAAGAATCACATTGAATTTTAACCATACGTTGTATTTCTCCTATTTCTAATGTACCTGCATCTTAATTAAAATCTTCCTCAAATCAGACAGAGGCAAAGGCAACGCTTGATATTCATACCCATTATATATATATATATATATATATATATATATATATATATATATATATATATATATATATACCTTTCTAAGGGCCGTCCATAAATGACGTCACGCGATTTTGGCATTTTTCGACCCCTCCCCTCGTCACAAGTCCTCACAAAATGTCAGACCCTTCAAAAATGACATCACAACGCGTTAACCTCTTATAGTAAACGGGAGTTTAGGCCCGTCTACTACCTGGGGAACCAACTCACACGAGAGTCTTATGATGATGGAATTGACTGCTCGGTTCGCCGTGCTATCCTCTGACCCCGTGTAATATTCTCAAAGTCTGATGTCGCTAGCGAGTCAGAGGAAAGCCGTCAGCTGCCCCGAACTTAGTCTTTTATTATAGATAACATCCAATAAGAAATCAGCTAATAACGTTACAGCCAATCCCTATCTACTATATCTAACAGACATGCGGTGAATAATGATAACAATTATGAAGGCGACTATTAAGGTCCGCCTCTGCACTTCTTTACTATAATACTCCCTCCCTCGGGACATCACGACTCGGGATGTTCAAAAAATATGCTATAAGAGTAATGTGGGTCCACCCAACGAATTTTAAAAATATATAGATGTAATCCTTGTAAAAATGTAAGGTGGTCATGGGGATTTCCCTTCGTTGAAATCAAAATCAAGGTAACCATGGACTAGAGGTATGAACGGGGTTTCGGGGGTGGGGAGAGGAAGTATGCTTAAATAAACGTAGATATGCGATTCTAAATCAGACATAGGCGAACGATTATGGAAACACTCGCCAAAATTCTCAACGAAAAACTATTAATAAGATAAGTTATAAAAAGAGAAAAACTTGGCAAAGAATGTTGATGAAACACCCACAATGTGCAAGACTAATTAGTTTAAACTGAGTTCAAATCTGAAAATTCTGCATCGCTGTAGAGTGTAAAATAAACATGAAACTGATGAGGACATCTAAGTGATCTCATAACTGCTAAAATAACACAAGGTAGAGATTATTTAGAATAGACACATCCGCCGATTAGACGACTTGCAAAAAGTCTACAGGAAACGAAATCTAAGATCAACATGTTATATACAACAATCATGAAGTGTACTTCCACGCTCAAAATTAAAATTGGCATGAAACCAATGGAAAACTATCGCTTCAAAGAACCAAAATCTCTCTGAAAATAGCATATAACCCGAAGTAGAAAAGTTGGCAACTGCGAAGAACTGTAAACGCATTAATTAGGAAACACACGTCAAAAGACATTTCCGGCAACTAATGATAATGAGCGAATACAACACTTCAAAAGAATGTGTGGAAAGCCAAACTCTGGAAAGTCATTTGTGGACTCGGGCCAGAATATAATATGACTCTTTCCGACGACACTAGTTATCAAAATGTAATAAGAGACTATTTGGACAGGAACTAAAAAACGAGTAAGGCGGAAATGTTAAAAGCGAGTCTAAGCGAATCCACTTAGATTTAGAGATAAAACGAATATATGTTGGCAAAAGTTATATAGCACGGTTAAAATAAGAATATGAATTTAAAGTGAATAATGATCAAAATAATTCAATACAACTTATACAATCAAATTCTAGGTAAGCATGGATAAGAAACGAAATAATGCAAAATGCTAAAAAATACACGTTAACTACGAAATAATCTTGAATCTTGATGGTAAACTTAAAATAATGCTGTCTCAATCTGTTAATATTGTCTCAAACTGTCTCAATCACTGAACAAATCCACAAATTTTAAGTAAATGCACTATCTCAAGGAACATCTGTCCGACTGGAAACCCGAAGCACTAACGGCTAACATAAAGAGGTTTCACGTGTCTAGCATTCTGTCATTACTTAGGACATCATTTGAATACTGTACTGACAACCGGCGTCGAGACATTTGATTCATCTAAAATAATGCAAAACCTGAAATTCAATCTCACTCTCTTCTATCATAAAAATGACGACTTCTTATATAAAGACAGAAACATTCTAGCAAAAATATACTAACATGCAAATCTATATTTTAAGGGTAAGATGAGATTTTTCTGTTTTTTTCATATATTTTCCGTTCTGTTCTATTTTTTTGTATTTTTCCAAATAATGCAACGCCATTCTCACGATTTATCTCAATAAAGCAATTTTTAACTACAATCATCGAAATTCACCCAATTGACTCTATTCAATGAAATAATGACTTTAACTGATGATTAACGATTTCAACTTTAAATTTCGACTGCAGACATCACCTACGTACTCTAAGGACTTGGCCAGAGTCACCTAGTGAACGAGAATAACGCCTTAAAAATAAAAATTCTGCAATCATAAAATGCAAATGTGTACCAACATCTGAAAATCGCTCGCAATGACCTTTAACCAGCAGTAACAAAAATTTGATCTAACACACTCCATGGGCAGAGGCTCCGTCGATGTTCAAATGAAATCTAATATATTTTCACGATACTGCATCCAAGAGAATTACTAATCAATCTCTTCTTAAAGATTACAGCACTTGTGACCTTAAAAACCAAAGCACGCCACCGCTACGGAGTAAGTGTTTAAAAACCCTGTACGTGTCGACTATAAGTAGGACTGTTTCCCAGGAACACTCTCGAACTCCAAGTGGACCCAAACTGGGTGCCATTTATCTTTTATACTAGCCCTTTTCTAGTGGCCCATTATGGTACATCTGATTATTCACTGCGCGCGCAAAACAAGCGTGGCTGCTCCGTTCCAAAACCCGGTCACTGATATCATTATAACTTCTGCAAACAACTCGTATAGAAACGTGAAAAATAATCCGGCATTGACCTCGGATGTCAGAGCTTGCCTCATTCTTTACGTTAACTTAGCAATGCCATAACTAATGCAATCTGGAATCAATTAGACTTATCATAAACTCCTTTAAACACTTACACATAGCACTTTATCCACTTAAAATAAATAACTAAAATACCTTGAAGAAAAAAATCGAGAAAATTAGCAAAACATAATATGAAATTTCAATTCTGAATATTATGGACGAGTGATATTGTTTTAATTGTTCTGCAGTCAAGAGTTAAAAATTTTAAAATATTACAGTGATGAATGAACGATTAATGAATAAATGAAAGAATTATTGAATGTTCAAGGGGAGGGAAAATGTTTTTAGAAAGTTACTGTCTGAATGTTTTCTTTCCTGGTGTTGCATCGGAACTTTGGCGGTCTCTGTCGTCCAGCAACAGAGAGAATAATTGGCGACGATGATAATGTCCAGGAAGGAAGGAGGGCGTAGATAGGATTCAGCGACTGGTTTGATTTCCGACGACGTGATAATGAGGAATTGTTCTCTGACAGACAGGAAAGGAACGCGCCGTCAGAACGGTCCGAAGACGATGCTTCCTGGCGAGATGACATCGGCGTGGTACAGCGTCGCGTCGGAAACACGACAGCTACTGAAGAGTGAAGACGATTGGCGATGAACTTTGACGGCAGGTTGACAGACTCAGAGCCACTCAAAACTCTGCTGAGACACAGACGTGGAGTTCTGCCTCGTTGTAGACTATTGACGATGAACGAAACGATATTGATACTGACTGCGATACGATGAAATGGACGTTGACTGGCGAAGACGAAGTTTTTGTGACCCCCGCTGCGTTCTCAGAAGGGGCGGCGGTGGGGACGAGGAGGACGAAGACTAGCAGACGTTGCGTTGACTGTTTCCGAATGCACGTTTTCCCGATGATTTTCTGGCGTAGTTCGAGAATTCATTTCGACTGAAATGCGACTGTTTCAGCCCTTGGATGACCGTTGGCTCGCATTTCTCACGTGCCTTCAGGTTGATAGAACTGATCGACAAGATAGGTTTTCGTTGATTTTTCTGCTTAACGATGATCGAAAAAGTTGTCACTTCGAGCAGTTTTTCTTCCGAGCATTAAGTAGATGAAAAAGTCTGTCTGCTCCAAAGCTGACAATGTCCAGTTATGTCACGATTTTCATCCATGAACCTCACGGCGAATTGTTCGACGATACGAGAGGCTTGGAGACGAGGGGATTATCGTACCCCGATACGACACCAATTATAGTAAACGGGAGTTTAGGCCCGTCTACTACCTGGGGAACCAACTCACACGAGAGTCTTATGATGATGGAATTGACTGCTCGGTTCGCCGTGCTATCCTCTGACCCCGTGTAATATTCTCAAAGTCTGATGTCGCTAGCGAGTCAGAGGAAAGCCGTCAGCTGCCCCGAACTTAGTCTTTTATTATAGATAACATCCAATAAGAAATCAGCTAATAACATTACAGCCAATCCCTATCTACTATATCTAACAGACATGCGGTGAATAATGATAACAATTATGAAGGCGACTATTAAGGTCCGCCTCTGCACTTCTTTACTATACTCTTATCTTTCTAATGTCAGAATTAATGTTTCAATTCACTTATTTCTTGAATGAAGCGGGTATTGCAATGAACTCGTTTGAAAATACTCATTATTATATTTATCATAGTTGAAGCGATATTCAGAAACTTTTTCTAATTATTTTTAAAATTAAATTATCAGTGTAAAATACGTTCAACTTTGCGGAGATATAGCATTGCGTTCCTCATAACAGTATTTAGTATTATGCGACGTCACATTTCTGGAAGCTTACTTGTGCTGTAGTCGTCTTCATTTTCATCGTCTGAAGCAACGGCTTCAAGGCGTTCAATAATTTTGGGGTAAGGTTCTCTGAGAGCTTCTCTGAGAATTATAAAAGCATTCTCTTTGGAGCAACAGAATAGATGATCGATAAGAGCTCGACAGCGTTCTTTTGCGGTGTTCTCATGCATTACCGTTTGCTTTTCCTCCGGACGAACTATTCCACACTTAATTAGATGGCGGAATACATAATTCGGATCGACTTCTGATACAAAATCTTTGTATATGCTGATGACTTTGTCCTTTATTATCTCGTTTTTTTGGTATTCCTTCACATTGAAATCATCACGTTAAATATTAACCAAAGCAAAGTTTACTTTTATGAGTGAATAAACCATCAATATAACATTCAGCTATTCTACTGAAGACGATGATGGCGTTGACGATGATGATGATGGAAGATAAAATGCATTCTTAGGATCGAACTCTGATACAAAATCTTTGCATATGTTGATGACTTGGTATTTTATTTGATCGTTTCCAATATCACCGTGTTTGGAATATTGCTCTCGCATTCTATTCCTGCAGTGCCTCCAAATCGAATCATGGACCGGATTCAGGTACGGACTGCTCGGTGGTCAGTTCTCAGGCTCAACGAACCTGTGGTATGTTCTCAGCTAGGACGGTAACTGTCTCTCGCGATCGATGTGCTGCGTGGGTCCCATCATATTATTGAAAGATGAAATGGTTGGCCGTCATTCGACGTAATCTTTGTACCCGATTGGCTCTTTTCAGCACACTAAGTCTATCGTCGATACATTAACTACAGAGTATTATTCCCTACTCAATTCGATAATATTGATGCCTGAAGGTAAGTACCTTCGATTATGTCCTTTAACCTTGTGATTTCTTTTTTGTAATCCTCTCTCGCACTCCTGAGATCTTTGTTCTCGTTTTCTAGAGTCTTCGACAGGTTTGAGAATCCGAGTGCCTCATATTTTCGATTTCCTTCATACAAAAGAGTAAATCATATGTCAAACTATCTTTATTATAAAGTACATTTGATTCAAGTTCAAATGTTCAAATGTTCACAAAATTTATATGAAAATAAAGACAGTCGTGACATTAATGATATTTTGCCATTATAAATTTAAATGAGGGTGCCTAGCGTACAAGGTTGTTATTAATAATGATTCTATTGTTTTAAAATGAAAATAAATACACATTTCTATACTTTGTATGTTAGGGGTAGGCCTAATTATTTTACTAGGATCCAGTGGTGGCTCTAGGATTTGACAAGTGGGGGGGCCGTTTGGGGCAACTTCTAATCATGGGGGCAAACCATTTGTTGTTTAATGTATGTAGCATTAAGTATAGGGTCCCAACTGGGGGGGGCACTGGGGGGCCAGGCAGTCAATAGGGGGCACGGGCCCCCCTGGCCCTCCCGGTGGAGCCGCCACTGCTAGGATCACTATGAACGTATTATCTGTGTAATAGACTACTATTACTACAAATCGTCGAGTCCCCTCCCCATCCTACTCCAGCGCTCTGACAATGGACATATCTAATCTATTCTTAAACTTCTATAGCGCCACTTTCATAATGCACAGGAGCATCAACCGATGGCACACCAAATCCAAATCCCTAAAGTTCCAGGTCATAAACATATAAACATCACACGGCACCAGACTAAGTGAATTTGTACATTTGACTTACGTTTTTGTTTTTGTACACGTCTTTGTTGGTAAAGGATGAGACAAGCAAAAATAAGGATCAGACCGACCAATGGCAAAACGATCGGAAGTATTAACCCCAGTAGGGTACCACCTATGCAGAAATATTAATGCACTACCAGTAACACTGACTTGCATCCTACAGGCTGTATGACAGGTAAAATTACTGTCAATACTAATATTGCAAAAACAACTAGTAGGCCTACTACAAATTACTAGCATGACCATAAAATCGATTAATCATCAAAAATAATACGTTATTTTGAGTTAAAAGTAAACTATCGATTACATAAAACTTCAAATTTCTGTGTCAGATGTTGTTTAGATTATTACCTTCGTCGACGGCTGCGACAGCAGAGACCAGAAAAATGCAAGAGACGTTCCTGATGTTGTACTTCACTTCGCATTGATAGATTCCTGGATCTTTGATGAAAAGAGTATGATTTGCACTCAAGGAGGTGTATTTGTTGTCTTGCTCAAATTTCCAGTTGTATTTGAAGTTTATGTTACTTCGTACTGCGCAGTTTATGTTCTCGTTGACTTTTTTCTGAGTGACACTGCGATTTGCATAGAAATCTAAAAATTACAAGAACATGTAAACAAAAGGATGCGATATATCTTTGCCATATCCTTGTGGTTCAAGTTTGTGATTGCAATATGCTGATCCTTACTAATCGGTACCCTTAAAACGTCAGTGACATTCAGCTACCAACTACAGTGTATCTATACCAATGGTGTTGATATTTGACATGGAATACACACACATACATATATATATATAATTATATATATACTGTATATATATACAGTATATATATATATATATATATATATATATATATATATATATATATATATATATATATATATATTAGGGTGCCTGAGGGTATGAGATGCATAGTTTGAAATGTGAAAATAAGCTCCATCCTAGTGCTGCCAACTGGGAGGAGGTAGAATACGCTTTCGAGCTGTGTGAGAAGGGACTAAAAGTCATATCCCAGGAAAATGATAGAAGTGTAGCATCGCAGAAGGAGAGAGCACAGTTAGATACAAATGAAAAATTGCATCAATGATGGCTACTTTAAGAGACTACGCGCTTAATTAAGAATAAGCATCTACAACGATATTACTCCGAAGGTGCAATATAAATACGCGAGTTATTACTTAGTAGCTTGTATTAATACAGTGGATCTCAACCCGTGGTCCGCGGACCTAAAGTGGTCTGCGTGAGGGGTTCTAGTGGTCCGCGGCAAATTCTGAAAAAACGTTAATAAAAAGACATATATTTTTTCCACAGATCAAGCAGCACAAATAATTTAGGCGACGACCTTTTTGCTTGTCGGGCCACTGGTGAGGGACGAAGATCACAAGCGATGACAATTTTTGCGCTTCTCGTGATTTTACTCAATTTTCAGGTGGTCCACGAGAAATTCTTTATCTTCAAAAGTGGTCCGCCAGGCAAAGGTGTCTGAGAATCACTGTATTAATAAATTAATCAGCATACACAGTATTTTGATGCCTTCAGTGCTACAATTAAAGCTCGAAACAGTTGACGCTGTTGTTTGGCAAACGAAAGTCGATCCATCGTATACAGGGTCTGATTTGATAATTAAACTACATTTTCGTATGTTCGGTTGATCCTCGCAGTTTGAACTGTTTAGGGTTCGATTGTCATTCAACGATCTCCATACGAGATGTGGAGGAAAGGTGCCGTTGAATGAGACAACACAGTTGAAGATCATAGTCTCCGCCACGATGTTGCATGCATTCGGACCGATGAAACCGTCAGGATGCATGTTAGAAGAGCAGACAGGATTTGAATCTGTCGACAAAACAGGCATTAGAATTAGCTAATATTCAAGATGGTTTGACGCGATCTCTCTAAAATTATATATGGGACCGTCCATAAAGTACGTCACGCTATTTTCCCCCTCACCTGTCACAAACTGTAACAAATCTCCAACCCTCTCCCCTAAAGTACGTCACACATCTCGGACCCCTTAAAGTGTTGTCCAAAATTTACGTCACGCAGGTTTTTTATTCAATAGATATACAGTATATTCGAGGTTCTCGTTAAATTTTAACCAGCGAAACAACAGATTTGTATTGAGCAAATATATTCTCTCGCAAACACTTACTATGTCTCCTATCACGCATATTTAAGGTTTTGTTTATGCTGAAAATGTGACGTCACGGTGGTCCATACCCTCCCCGCCACAAACTGCTACACTCTCTTAGACTATCCTCTCGAGCGTAACGTACTTTATGGACAGACCCTATTGTCCGTAGGCCACGACTTAATATTTGAGGGGTAATTATGATATAATTAAAATACATGTATAACACTCAATTTAACTAAACCATTTAGATATGAGACACGTGCAGTCTTGTTAACAAGCACCTAAGGCACAAGGCCAAGCACAAGGCCAAGCACCTAATTCACAAGGCCAAGCACAAGGTCAAGTACACAACATTCAAGACCGAGTACAAGTCCTAGCACTCATAATCCAAGGCCAAGGCCAAAGCCAAGCACTTTACATTCAAACACACACAAGTACAAGCAAGCACAAGTACACGTTCAAGTAAACAACCTTTTCGCTTAGGTTCAAAATTACCTAAAACTTATTTACTCTCTGGCCTCTGCGTATAACTAATACACGCACTAATGTTTTAATTTGCAAAATTGGTAACTTTGTTATTAAACGTTGTGCTTGCAGGCCCAAGCATCAAGGCCAAGTGCAAGTACAAGTACCAAATCCGCAATTCCAACTGCAAGCACAAGTACACAACCTTCAATGCCAAGCACAAACACAAGCACTTGCTGTTTGGTACTTAAGCGCAGTACAAGGCCAAGCACAAACGACACTGGACAAGTGATATCTAAATCTGAACACCCATAACTCGTGAATGTTAAATCTGCCTATATAGGGTTATCAGGCAGATGTCATCATTAGATTCATTACTAATAGTCTAATACATACATAATACAGTCAGATGCGTTGAACTGATTCGTCGTCCACTTATCTCCGCTGAACAGTAATACCATCCGGCGTCTTCACTCCTTACTCTCGGAATTATAAGTATGTAAGTTCCGTTGTCATATTGCGTGCGGAATCTCTCCGAATAAGGGTCTCTCAACCTACGTCCGGCATAGACGTATTTGGAGATTGAGTTAAAATGCCATTGGATGTCAATTGATGCATCCATGTAACAATGTATAAAAGCAATGTCGTTGACCATTACTTCAATTTTGTGAACCAAAGCTTCATTATTACCGGATGTCATTCCTGCCATAAGACCTGTAGTCAATACAAGTATTCTTCAGTTAAATCAATCACAAAGGGCATAAAATGTAAGATAAAATTGTATTACTACAAGACTTAATTCTTGAGCCGTGATCGAGTAAATCATATAATAATAATATTAAATTATAATATGATATATATATATATGATATGATACAATATGATATATATATTATATGATATATATAATATTAATAATAATATATAATAATAATAATTATTATTATTATTATTATTAATGTTTAATAATTATTTATTATTATTATTATTATTATTATTATTATTATTATTATAACTTATTTGAGATCGAAAAATGTACTTGCCATATAACATGAGGCTAATTAGCACCAGACGATTCCAATTTTTGACTCTGTGAGCTCAGTAGCACCATCTAAGCCGATCGCAGATTTATTCCTGCAAATGATAGTGAAACAGTATGGTAGCAGCAGCAGTAGTAGTAGTAGCAGTAGCAGCAGCAGCAGCAGTAAGTAGCAGCAGCAGCAGCAGTGCAGCAGCAGCAGCAGCAGCAGTAGCAGCAGCAGCAGCAGCAGCAGCAGCAGCAGCAGCAGCAGCAGCAGCAGCAGCAGTAGCAGCAGCAGCAGCAGCAGTAGCAGCAGCAGCAGTAGCAGCAGCAGTAGCAGTAGCAGTAGCAGCAGTAGTAGTAGTAGTAGTAGTAGTAGTAGTAGTAGTCATAGTAAAAAAAAAATAAAAAATAATAATAATAATAATAATAATAATAATAATAATAATAATAATAATAATAAAATAGTAATAATAAAGACAAGATATTAAGTCGCCTATTAGAGTTTCTTCTGTGCTAATAACCGCTGTCGCTTCCACAGATAATCCAACTTTCTTTTCTCCGCCACAGCTGTTATCATTGAGTCCGTAAAAAAACAAACATCATTCGCAGTATACAATGCCAAAACAGCACACATATTAATTAAACTAAAATCGAAATGCTTCATGTAATGTCCGACTATAGTTCAGCTACTTTTAAAAGCATTCACTCTGGTACTGTCTTAGGCCTATCACCTTGTTCGAACACTAAAGATCTTTATTTCCTAAACAATTCTTTGTCGTGTCCACGAATACCAGTATACGATGCTATAGTGAAAACTGTTCAAATAGCACTGAAAATATCTTGAAGATCTCCTCTTACTTCCTTTTTTCAGTTTTACTAATGAAGCAATGAAAATTGCCATTCAAGTAAGCTAGTGCGTTAATATCTCTGTTAAATCCGAGAAGAAAGTGGTCAACTTTCAGTATTGCGTCTTCGTTTTCTTCTTCAACTGCTGATATTACTTTATTTTCTAGCAAAGATGCGACAATTTTTGGATCACTACTTCTATTTTTTTCATTAAAGCCGTTTCACCAGTAGTGATGCGCGGCCCAAGGGCGACAATTAGTTATAATTAGCTATCTGAATAATATAAGTTTCTGAAACGTCACGTGATCCGCCAATGACCGGATTTCCAATCAAATCCGTTTGAGGGTTAGAATGATCTTGAGATTCGTATTATACTGTTGATAAAATTTAATACAAAGTGCCTCGATCGGAGACATGCTGTCACTTAGTCCGAACACATGCATCGAATCTGAAGATTTAATTGTAATATTTGCGCTACATCTCTTCTCAATAGACGGCTTAGATAGAGAAGCAAGTCTGTCCTGTGTCATAGAGGCTCGCAGACACGTTTCTATTAGCTTCAACTTTGAGAAACTTCTTTTTCCTGTAGCCACGCTGACTGGAGCAGTTAACAAAATGCCGATACCAATAACACTGTTTGGAAAAAGTTCCCAGCAATGTGTTGATTTTAAAAATTGAAGAACCTGCAAAGGCGTTTTCCACTCTTGCAACATACAATATATTAGCATTAATTGCGCTTTTTGATTTACTAGCAGGCGACTGTGCACTAACGCCAACAGCTAGAGCAGTGTTTCTCACAAGTGGTCCCCGAGAGGGGTCTATTAGTCCGCAGGGAAGTCTGAAAAACGTAAATAAAATTAGACACATATATTTTCCAGGTGAAAAATCTGAAAAGTGCGACGAGCAAAACAATTAAGGTCATCAGCACAAAAGGTTATCGACACATTTTTTGTGTATTTTGCACATTTTCAACGTGAAAAAGTATGACAAACTAAAAAGAACAAAAGGTCATCAAGGCTTTTTTGGACAAGAAGACTGCTCAAATTATCAGGTGGTCCGCGAGAAATTTTTTGAACTTCAAAAGTGGTCTGTGAGGCGAAGGAAGTTGAGAACCACTGAGCTAGAGTGATGTTAGTTTTCTTTGAACAGTTGGAAAACCAACCCATTGCATTGCTGACGCTCTCTACTGTTTGTCTTCCTTTCCAACGAGATTGAGTACCTGATAACCTTTGACGCTTCATCAAAGAGCTTAAGTTTGACTTAATTTGAAGTTTTAATAATTTTTATGTATGTTTTAAATTACAATTAGCAAGCAAAGATTAACTACCACGTCTGGTTAGATAACCCCATGCCCACTGAAATTGGCTTATACATAAAACATGAATATATTTATCAGTTAGAGAATCTGCAACTAAATGTAATATTGACATACATAGGCCTACTACTATAAAGATCGAAATACTAATTGAATCGGAATAACTTGAAAAGGTGCAAAGAAATCAAACAATAACTATTAATTGATCTGTTCCATAAGCAAACATTTTTAATATAAATGAAAATATGCATTATAATTAAATTTCTTGGTAAAAATGGCTCGTCTTGACGCCCCATTGATCTTGGCGCCCTAGGAAACTGTCTGCTTTACCTGTGCCTAGGGTTGGCCCTGGCGCGGCCTCAATGCGATCTCACAAATTTTCCAAACGGCGTATACAGTACTGTAAATTAAAGAAATTTAAATTCACAGACCGCACAGTCGTCTCCAAGATGACTCTTTCCACAGAACCAAAAATCCACCGCCACCAGTCTCGATTCAGTCGCATAGACAGAGAAGACGGCTACCGACCATAACCACCACCACTGCCATCAGTGTCGGTCATGAATCACTGAGACGAAGGCAGAAGCGGCAGCGGCTCCATCAGCGGCGGCCCTTCCATCGGCCGAAGCGATTACTCACCGTGAGATAGCGCTCAGCGAATCGTCCCCTTACCCCCCAAACCCGTAGCATCGAGCATCGCTTTGAACGACGACGGCGTGTATTGATCGGCGGACTTCGGCTGGCGACGGTGGTAAGAGATGGAAAGCACGTGTGCATAAACTTTCCGTCTGCGTCTGCCTCATAACCACCACAACCACCACCACCACCAGCAACCGCACAACTAGCACCAATGCCATTACATATAAATCGTGTCGCCTGGTTATACTGTCAGGTTATAATGTCAGTCAGGCCAGATATACTGGATTTGACCCGATCTTGAGTGAATTTGATTTGACACATCACGGGCTGACACTAAAGGAATTTCATGATGACGTCGATGATGAGGACGATGATGATGAAAATCAAGCATTCAAACTTAGTCTACAGATTATTATTATTATTATTATTATTATTATTATTATTATTATTATTATTATTATTATTATTATTATTATTATTATTATTATTATTATTATTATTATTATTATTATTATTATTATTAAAATGACAAGGATAACTAATAAGTTGCTATTAAAGCGTAGAGTTTAAAAATATTTCAAATGAACGCCAGTATAACATGTTCTTCAATTCGTCTTAAACTTATGAGTTATGACAAATAAATGAATTGCAATTCATGCGCAAATGGAAAATCTCGATTCAGTGTTTTTGAAAAATAAGTCAGTCATAAGTAAGTTAATAATAAATCGTCGTGCGCTGATTGATGAATTTACTCGCCATAAAGTTTGAGTCTTGGCTATAAAATAACAGCCGTAAAACGGCCATTCTTTGTCAGTGGCGGTTCCACCATGTTGATGACTGGAGATGCATCCCCCCACCGGGGTTCCGGATGACTTTTTTTGCTCGTCAGCCACTTTTCCGGTGAGTTTTTTAACTCAGGGCAGGGGGAACAATTAGTGAAAAATACTGTGAATTACCTTCTTTTTTAGTTTGTCAACCTTTTTGCAAGGTTTATTAACATTTAGTGGGCAAACAATGGCCCTTTTCTCTATTTTCTTTTGTTTTTTTCTTCTTCACTTTGCATCCCCAACACCAACTTCCTATACATTTGTTTCATTTCCCCCACCAAGAATTCCTGGAACCGCCACTGTTCTTAGTCATAATTTGCTATTTTGTGAGAAAAAACTGTATGTGATATGCAAAAGCGCTATTGCATTTTTCGGAATCAACATAGGCCTACGTGAAAACGTAAAGACCAGTTACAGTCCTTCAAACATCGAAAAGCGTGCGGCATAGTGTAATGAGTTCCAAAAACTGCGCAAGTGTATGGACAGCAAATAAAAGCCATATTATCTGAAGGATCTCGTAAATACTGGTCACATATGCATCGATTATTTTGGCCGATGGTTATTCGCGCTCTTTCATCATTATCTCTGCATAGCGCTTTCATGAACGTCAATGCTTTTGCTCCTTCTTCTCTGTTTGTACACTGTATGTATGTCTCTCTTCGTGTGCATGCCTCCTTTTCCCTCTCTGTCTGTCTCTATTCCCGTTCGATGGTTATACGCAGGAAAAAGCGTGGAAAGGAAAATGGAATTTCCTTGGGAAAATCATCATGTATTTTTCAAGGTTCCACGACAATTTATTCGTCTAACGACTTTTCGCCGACGACACCGTCTACAGACTTTTGGTTTTCCGACAATAAGTCTATCGAGCAATTGGACGGCCGACACTTGGTCTACTGACATTGAATATTCGAATTGGACATCGAATATCCTAAATGATCATTGAATGTCACGGAAAACAAATATTTTAAATTTCAACTGAAATAAAATTAAAGCCGACGCATCTAAACAATTTCTTCTTAGCTGCAAATGATCCGGGGAAACTGTTAAGGTGTGCTTAAAAGAAACTAAATTTGAGTGTTTGTATCAGAAAAAAACAGTATTGTAGTGGTATAAATTTAATAATATAAAATAAAGGTTCTCTATGCAATAGGCTACTAACAGTGGCGTAGCCAAAGAGGTGGGTGGGAGTTAAACCCCTTGACAAGCAAAAAGGTCGTCACTTATTATTTCGCTTAGCTAGTTAGTTATAGGCCTATAGTTATAATAACGGTATAGTGGTATATGAGCGCGGATAGCAACAGCTTATGCAACTATATTGATATATTTGTGCTGTTTTTCTTTTCTTTTTTGTTTCCCTAAACCCGATTTTTGATAACACGCATTAAACAAATTTTTGGTGGGCGAGCCAAGGAGAATTTAACCACCCCTCTTGGCTACGCCGCTGGCCCTGCTCCTCTTGCGTAGGCAGCAGCGGAAGGCTCACTGCTCCAACGGCATCTAACAGGCAAGCCACTGAAGCCAGGCACCGCCGAGACCTCCTTATAATAAAATATCTCGCGTAACTATCGATCGACAGCATCGCCAAAATTGGAGCCGGTGTTATAGCATAAAGTGTCTGTCTGTCATACCCGAAAAATGTCCGGGCGGACACTTAATAGCAACCACAAAGTTTCCCGCGGACGGTTCATAGCGCCATGAAATGTACCTAAGAAATGCCCGGGTTACCAACAAGTGACCGGCTCATTCCAAAATAATCTCTACAATGTTCATGCACTGTAAAAACGAAGCGGGGTAAGTAAGTAATTAAGTACAATTACTTCGTAAATTTATATGGCGCTTTGTGGGTAGTACAGTAGTATCTGCTTATTTCTATGCGCTTAATCTTTCTTGAAATAGCTATGAGCAGAGTGGTTTGTCGGCCGTGGAAAATTAGGTCGGTGTATCCACGATGCGGCATGTAACCATGGAAATCACACGATGGATCTATCATGCGAGGAATTGGTGAACTCTGATTGGTTGGAAGTTGAGTTAAGAAGCGCAGTCGGTGATCTGTGACATTTAACACATTTAAATACTAATTTATTACAATATCCCAAAAATTCCCACGCACACCTGATGATCTCCGCGGTACACTAGTAGTGTGCCGCTTCACATGGGTTGAGAAACACTCCTCTAGATGCTGGCAAATATGAAATATTGCTGGTCATATATGTTTGCAAACTAAAAAAGCAGGTATGTAATTCATAGGGTTATACATTAATTTTGTAATTTGATCCTGTAATGTCTACTGTAGCCAAAACATTTGAACCCCAACACAACTCAATGCATTAATAAAACGACTGAAGCCTAAGAATATCAGGTGTTGTGTTGAGTAGGCATTGATGAGTTTATAAATGTCAATTCCAAGCAGGCGCAATATTAGGCCTACAGTCCGCATCAGCAGTTACAAATTAACTATTGAAGTGAGTCTTTTAAAATAATTAATTATTAATCGCTGAAAAATAAAAAAAGACCAAATTTAGCATTTCATGCGCGAGCTAACAGCTAGTCAATTTGAGAATTGTACGCATACCGTGATTAGCTGATATAATTAGCGGATATGACCTTATGTTTCTTAGTCTGACACGCTTCCTCCAGACTCTAAAAGTATTTAAATGAATCCAAGACGTGATAATTAGCCAGTGTTATAATAAATACTTCACTGAAAGTATTTAAATACTTTCATAAATACTTGGTTCTCAGGTAGTATTTAAATAGTATTTAAATACACAAATACCAGGGTAAGTTTTTAAATACTGGCAAATAAAGTTTTAAATACTTTTTTAAATATTTGGTAATGTATTTGACACGATTCGCCACAACCGTATTTTTGTGTAAAGAAACGTTAGTTAATATTATTTCTAACAATGTCAATGTAGACCTACATAACTGTTC